>DWAJ01000047.1:0-59439 GCA_018238005.1 Eurema mandarina | reverse complement strand
ACTAGATAACGGAATAAATTACATATACATTACTTTTCTTTTGTAAATACATACATACAATACATAGCAACACCCAGACCCCAGAAAAATACAAATGTAAATTACAAATATATTTTTCCGGTGTGGGTATCGAACCCACGACCCTTCGCGCAGAAGGCAGGTGTATTACCCACTGCGCCAAGCGGTCGTCATATAAGTTTAAAAGTAAAGAGAAATTACAGATTATATTTTAATGTTTGCATAATTTTACAGATAATACATTGGAATTCGCCAAGCAAATACAGTGTGAGGATAAGGGACTCCGACTATTTCAAGAACATTCATTTGTCTTATGTAAATTACGATGGTAACTTGCTTAGGGAAAAATTGCATCGATGCCACAATGGAAGTGTTACGTACAAGGTATTATAACACGTTTATTTATATTGAATATATTAATACGATTATATATTATCATTGTAAAGCACCAGTTTTGAACATACAACTGCCAGCATTAAATTTAAAGTTTCATCGGGACAATTAAAAATTCTATTTCTTTCTTTTTTTAAGGCAAACATAACCATAAGATGACGCATAAGTGTGATATTGTGTTGTTAAAAGCCTTTTAAATGGCTACATGTTACCACTGTGCGTACCAGTTTTGTGGCGTCAAAAACTCATAAGTTTTTTTTTCTTTATAATACTAGTATAGATAAAATATGTAGAAATAATTCAATGACAATAAACATTTACAGCTAAATCAATCGGACCTGTGCACAAGTTTTCGCGCCGCGCAACACATAAAGCTGCGAACACATCTCTATTATATGGACTATAGCTACAATAGTGTCGATGGATTCGATGTCACTCTAGTATTGCAATTGTCTATGGACCGCTTGCAGTTCTTAGAGAGGCTGGTGAAGTACTGGGATGGTAAATATTAATTCTTCAGCTCTAACTCATAGATAATTAATCCTAGTAATAGCAAATAGACTATAGATACTGTAGCGCGGACTGTTGTGACGTCACTCTAGTAAAGCAAGTCTATGGACCATTCGCAGTTTATAAAGAGACTTGTTAAGTACTGGAATATAAATAACAATATTCCATCTCTCTCTGAAGCTATAAATCCTTCTATTATAAATAAAAGCCCTTCAACTTTAAGTATTTTAGCGCTGGGAACTGTGTCGTCAGTGACGTCACTGTAGCGTTGTCTATAGTCTTATAGAGCACTTGCAGTAGGGATGGCATACAATAATATCGAAGCTCTGACCTACAAATAAATAAATAAATAAATAATAAATATTTTCAGGACATTTATACACAGCGCCATCTAGTTCCAAGCTAAACCGAAGCTTGTGTTATGGCAACTAGATAACGGAATAAATTACATATACATTACTTTTCTTTTGTAAATACATACATATATATACATAATAAATACATACAATACATAGCAACACCCACCCACCACATACATAACACATCTATTAAGTATAATATCATTGGCTTCTTATTTAATTAAGAAATATATACAAATCATGTTTGAAAAGATGTGCATGAAGAAAACAAAACTCTTAATAAACATTCTTTTATTATTTCATAACAATATCACAATTGTGGCTTATCTAGGATACAAAATCAACAACTAATATTTATATAAAATATAAATCAGCTAAACTCTATCTAAAGGCTTAAATAAAAAAAACGCAACAAAATACACAGAGTAAGCAAAAAGAGTTACACCTATAGATAAACTAGAAAAATATTGTAACAGTAAAAAATCAATCCTAGGAACATATACGTGCTCTACGTCACTTTGTGTTTAAAACAAAATAAGTGTGAGATTTAGAACTATTTTAAGCCAATAGATCGAGTTATTTGTTCGAAAATTGTCCACGCCATCGCCGCCATTAAAGTTCTTCGGACCATTCGCGGCACGGCGCCTTTGAAAAAACCGCGAAATCCATAAGTCTGAAACAAAAAATCAATTATTTATTTGCCACTAGTACATGTAAAATATGTAACTAGGTAAGTCGCGCGGTTTTACTCGCGTAATGTCCGACCTTATATTGCCTAAATCGAAGTATGGGATGGCATTCATCCATTTGTTCTTTCCCTATCTCTCATCACAAAAAAAGGTCTTATGTTCTTCCTCGACTACATTATATAACATATTGTACTAAATTTCCTCACAATCTATTTAGACATCATTTCATTATATTTATTAGTGATGTAATTTAACCATAAATATACATTATACGTTAACAAAAGATAAAACCGTACAAAACATGTCATATTGATTAAGATAAGAGAAACATGTAACATTCATCAGTAAACAATCGCTAGGAAAACGATAAAGCATTAATTAGTTGAATTACTTCAGTTTTTGCTGTGCTTAACTTTATGATAACATTTTGAACTGTATGCACTGAATATACAACAATCACTTAGTATTAGTTAGTAGTAACATTATTTGTATAACAATTTTATATATAAGTAGATATAACATATTGTTATAGAAGAAGATAATTATAAAAAAAACTTATCTACTCAGGAAAAAACTTATTACTTATTTACATAAGTTATTTACTCAGGGAATAAAATTATCTATGGAATAAAAAACATTGCTGTTCTAAAACTAAAACTATAGTCTATATCAAGTATGCTCTTATTGCAAATGAACCAAACCAAATTCTTTAAAATAAAAGCAGTAGATTTTTTAGCACTACAATGGATCATCAAAGTTAAACATACTTTCAAACATTCATAAACCGCCAATATCATGACACTTTAATTTGGCTTTTCTATAGTCAACTAAATTTTTTTATTAAATCTCCTCACCTGATGCACATACATAGCAGCACTGAACGCGTTCGGAAACTTGTCTGGGTACAACTGCATTTTTGTTTTCAAAACGTCAGCTGGATTTGTGACGAGCGACGCCGCGATCCCGGCCACTATGCCGCACGAGAAGTGAATACCACTCGCTATTGTTTGTGATTGGAGCCAATCTGTAATTAATTAAAACCAAAAATTATATTTAAACATTAAATCACAGACAAATCACTTAAATAAATCCTACTAAGTTATGTATTAATAGGATGTATGTTTGTTATTCTTTCGCGCAAAAACGGCTGGACGGATTTAGTTAAAATTTGGTATGTATGTACTAAAAATCTTAAAATAAACTCGCTTCTAGTTATAATAGTTTCTTGCTAGGATAGTATAATTATAAAGGTCTATACAAGATTTTGATGAAAACTGCACTTTAAAATGTATTAACAAAAACATGCTACTAGATGTCGCTGTTGCAACCTGCCTCTCGCTATCGCTTTGTTGTTGACGAAATATATTAAAGTTAAAAGTAGCGATTTCGAACTATGTTTATGGGCGAAGTTGGTTACTTAAAACTAAATCATTTTTGTATAGCTGACTCCATCATTTGATGAAGAAGCAGCTTAGAAAATGGAAAGATAAGGAACGATATAGAATTTAGAAATAGAAATATATAAAATACGTATTTTACTCTATACCCTGTAGAGTGTAGGCCGTAGGGAATACCTAAACGTTACTAGAATTTTGTAATACGAATCAGTTAAGTTATATGCATTAGATTTAATACATTAGAACTCTTATAAGTACGCCAGTATGGCGACATTATGTCAAATGTAAATATTTTAAATTGTAATATGCCTATATGTTTTTAATGTATGTCATGTTGGCGACCCCTTATTATAAATACATAAAATTATAAACGTTTATAACTCTTATGTTATAGTTCGACTAGCCGTTGCTCGCGACTTCGTCCCCGTCGATTTCTCGCTGAGGCAGATTTCTAGCTCTCGCTTGTTGCTTGGTACACCAGTTCCTTAGTTTAACCCCCTACAATTATTTACTCGTACCACATACTGCATATATTATGTACAAACCTTTTGGAACAGCCTGTTTAGTTTGCGAGTAGAACATTAGGTATAGTCCCGAGAACGGTGCGTCCCTCGCTAGGGTCGGCCCCAAGCCACAAGACAAACCCCTGAAGCCTTCCGCTTTGTATATCGCCTTTAGAGCCCCGCTTAAACTGTTGTATTTGTACACGCCTGATTCGTATCTAAAGAAAATAAATAAAAAATATGATAATTAAGGAAGGAACTACTAAAAATATTAATAGTATTTAAGAGGTGATCATCATATTTGGTAAATATAATAATTAGGTAATTGTATGTATTAAAAGAAGTAATTATATATTAAGTAGCATATAGCTTAGAGACTTGAATATTAAAATAGTATTTTAAGTGAGATTCCATAACGTCTAAAATAATCAACAAACCAAATATTATGCATGCTTCAAATAGCGAGAAGTCAAAACGCAGTAACCTTAGCATTAACATATTATATTAACATGTATGCTAATATAAACAATGTGTCACATAATATATATACACATGTGCAATGAAATTTATTTAAAGCGAACTTTCTACGTAGTTTTTTTTTCTATTTGATGCCGCTCTTTGTTTTTATTACCTATTTTTACTTTCTAAAACTATGGAACAGACTATTCTAGAAGAATTAAATAATTTTTTTTTAATCTGCGGAGGAGTGTTATAAAAAGTACAAACAATCATAATTTTAATTAAATATCTGTAATGGTGTAACAACGCCAAACTGTAGAGGTACTCATCTGTATAAAAATAATAAAATCCCGTTCAAGACATACGCCCAAAAAAATTCTTAACTCACCTGGTCTTAATAACTGTGATCGGTATCAACGCTACGCCGCTCATGGTCCTAGCCACAACGCCCAAGCCTATCGCCTCCATGGCCGTCAGATCCTGCCTATTCTTCCCCAGTTTGGTCTTCAGCCAGTGAAGTGAAGAGAAGTAAAGTCCAACGCCGGGAACACACCGAGCTATCGACGGGACCATGCCGCGCCATAGGCCCGCTATTTGCTCCTGACGTATTATGTTCACGAATGTCGTTATCATGCCGGGTTGGATTCGGCCGCTGGAGAAAACGATCTTTATAAGAAAACTAGCTCTTGCCCGCGACTCAGTCCCCGTGGACTTTCATATAAAATTTGACCACCCCCTTATAACCCTTTTGGCTGTTTAAAAGTAGCCTATGTCTTTTGTCAGGCTCTAGACCGTCTGTGTGCCAAATTTAAATACAATCGGTTCAGTAGTTTTGGCGTGAAAGCCTTACAGACAGACAGAGTTACTTTCACATTTATAATATTAGTAGGGATTGTTTGATACTTGTTCGAATAAAAATAAATAAGCATTTTCTTTCTTTCATTTTGCCTAATTTGCAGCATTAAACAGAAGTATTATTATCCAATAAATGTTTAAAATCTAATATCAGTAATATCACTGAAATTTGGTAGATATTCAAAATTCAAACACGATATCGTAATAGATAAATAATAATAGTAAACTTTTAAAATATGCCGTAGGTATGTACTGTTATTTTTCTTTAATTAACGGCTTTATATCAAACAAAGAGCGATAATTTTTGAGCAGATTTATTTTCAATAAATATAGATATTTACTGTAGTTTCATAAGCCAAGAAAAACGCTATTTTATAAGTTTTCAGGAAAACATATCAAATATTCTATCTTATTTCTAAATAGTTATGTAGTTTTGAAATTCTGGAACAATCTAGAATTTCAATAGGCAAGAAGAATTTAGAAGACACTTACTCGACTGTCGTCGCAACAACATTATGTGTTGGGTTTTGTAGCCTCGTCTTCACAAGATCCAATGGTTGAAAGAGGATGGCACTGAAGGTCCCGGAGAAAGACCCCGCAAGGAATGCTTTAAACACCGGGTGATACTGAAACAATCGATATATATTTATACACAACCAAAATTGTGAAACGCTGCTTCCATTACACTGATTTCAACAATTGTCTCGAAGTAAAACTATGATAAACTTCGACCTTCGCGTCGCATAAAGTATGGCATTTACTGATAATTACCAACAATTCTGTCTACTTCAGTCATTTTCTTTATTTTTTATGTAAGTACTCGTGTTAAGCGTTGATAACATTAAAATGTAACTCAGTAAACATATCACTTTTCTACTTACATTAGCAACAATATCCATTATGATACAAAAGTTCCTGAATGAAGGAAGATTCAGGAACAATGTCAGGTTATATCTTGCGAGTAAACCCCGAATTTATAGTATTCAAAATTGTACAGCCAATGGCAAAGAGAGCGATTAAATTGGTATGGGTTTTGTAATAATTTTAAATCGTATCTGAGTAGTCCGAATAATAGATGGGGTTTACGCGATACATTAAAGTAATAGTCATTTTTTGTAACAGACCGCTCGAAGATTGATACATGTATGCAATCGCCAGAATAAATTTTAAAAAACAAAAGTCCACAATAATAAGTTTTCTTGCAAATGTCTCTAACACTGTCACTGATAATTAAATTGGGGACAGGAAATCACGGTAATTTAAGAATTTAGCCATGAGGATGAACACAAAGAAGATTGTTTTAAATATGAAATATAATAAGGTACGATAGCTCCCGATTAAATGCTACGTTGATTACTTGAGGAACGTTGGGCTCTAAGTGTGGCAGCGCGATAAAACGGAGTAATATATAGGGAACTTTATCGGCAGTAGACTATCGTGGCGTGGTCAGGGGTCAAGCCTGCGAACCCCAGCCGATATCAATGATCCGCGCTAGGGGGTAATGAGTCGATACATAGCATTTATATCGCGTTGATAAGGACATGTTTGCTGTAAGTGACCAATTTTTTCCGTATGTATATATGATAAGGCGTGAATAATTTAACTACTAATTAAGATATATTATATTAGTCTGGCGCATTGTTCAATCCGGGTTCATCAAACGATATTTTTAATATGTATTATTATAATATGAATAGATTACCAATTAATCATGTGATGTCTGAAGGTTGCACTTTGAGACTTTGTAATAAAAATTATGAAGCGTTCAACAAATAATGACTGTGCTGTCATTTGCAAGAACAGTTCAGTTAAGTTAAGAGATATAGGTAAGTCTGAAAGAATTGGAAACAGACTTCATCTCTCTGAATAGTTTAGTGTATTGCTCACGAAACATATTCTATCTAAATTTATTTAAAATAAGACAATTTTTTATTTTATGACAGGCACAGACATACTTGTATTATAATGGTCAAATTTAAACGATAAATCTATACTTATATTATAAAGAAGTAAAGATTGTATGTTTGTGAAATTGTAAAGGGTAATCTCGGGATCTACTGAACAGATTATAAAAATTCTCTCACCAATAGAAAGCCACACAGCTATTACTGAGTGTCATAGAATAATAAAGTTAAAAAATTAGAAAAGAATTATTAACGTTATGCCCAACAAAGTGGGCATAACAATAACAACATACATAACATAACATACAAATATTGTTATTACAAGAATATATGATTGGTATCATAGAGAAAATTCTAATCTACGTCAGCATTCTGACCCTAAGATGTTTGTTATTATATTACAATATCTTAGATGAAAACAGAACAAAATATGTATATGAATATTTTTTTGAACTACAAGTTATAACATTTATTTTCTTGTTGCTAAGACTATTATCAGTTACCAATAAAATAAGACAAATAATTATTATCTATTTTTAGCTGGTAAATTAATCTTAATTGTTGTTTGACTCCAGATATTTACACTTTTAGTTAATTTTGATTTAATATTCTTAAAAAGTTTTATATTTGTATAGTTATACTCATAGTTGGAAATATGCTGTAATTCTACAAAGCTGAAGAACTCGCGACAACTAGTTGAAGTTTTATCATGAACATTGACTATATTATAAGTCTTATTAGATTTATTTTTTAATGTTTTAAAGTACTTAGTGGTATATTAAACTTTTATTCCAAAACCACTTTCTTCATAATTTGATGATAAAAAATCATACAGTCCATATTGTTGATATTTGATTAGCTGATAAATCAAACAACTTTAAGATTAAATTTAGTCAGTTATAAAAATGTGTAAGTACATTACAAATTTATTTACCATTACCAATTTATACATAATCATCTAACAACAGCCCAGGTAAATAAAACATTTGTTTATATCCATAATTTTTAATATACTGAGCAACCCTGGCTTCACATGTATATATTAGGCATATATTGTACAATAAACATTGCTATTGAATCACTCTGTCTATAAAAAACCATAAAATACAGTTGCATAGTATCAAAAGTGTTAGCATAGCATGTGGACAGACAGACGCTACTTTGTTTTATAATATGTAGTGATGAACATGCAACAAAGTATTAAATACAAGTGAATAATACTAATAAGAATAAAACACATACCTGAGTATAAAGAGTTCTTTCCATGTGTCAATACACTAAACTAACCGAATGAATATTAATCTTTGCTTTAAATAGCACAGAGTTCATGATTACTTACCAAGTGTCCTCTTAAAAAAACAATGATGAAATATGACGTCTGATAAAGCAGGAATATAACGTTTTCATTGCGTGAAACGGTTAGGGGCTAGGTCACAGAGGACATTCTTATCACAAGAAACAAGTCTGCTGGGGGCCCACTTACATCGTTATCAGAGTTCTTCAGGTCAACGGGCGCTGTGTCGATCGCCCATCCATTTGAATACTCTCCTAACTGCGACATCACAAATTCATTATCTGATTATTGTTTAAAAACAGACGTTTTTAACAAAACCAGACTTACATAGTTACAATAGGTATATTTTCCTAAATTGAGCATTAACGCTTATATTTCTATAATTTTACTTGCCAATCGTATTCTTATATAAGTTTATGCTAATTACCAAATGTAAATATTGTGAATTTAAAATAAAAATCTTAAAAATAAAGCATAAAAACATGCCACAATTTTGACAATTAGTGACATTGACACCTATCTATCACTAAAGGTGAAAAATATATCCTTTTTTTATTATCTTTATGTAAACAACCTAGGTATAGTAAGAAAATATAATACCAAGTTAATTACTAAAATTAATATAAAATACACTTTGAATAACGGAAATTACTTTATACTAATGTCTGTCTAGAAAATTTCTGATTATGATTGTGATGAAAGCAATAATAAAACAATAATTATAACAACATTTCTAATAAAATAAATAATTTAAAAAATTAAAAAACCCGACTGCGTAAAAAGTGAACCAAATGGGCCCCGACTGTCTAAGTTTCTATAGACTTATTTTTTATTTAATTACCTTGATTCTTCATAGTTCCAGATTGCAGTACTTGTTTTTGTCTTTTCAGTTTTATTATTATTAGGAACGTAGTTTGGTTCACTTTTTACGCAGTCGGGTGTTTTAGTTTTTTAAATTATTTATTTTATTTTAGACTTTTAATTCTTGACATCAGTACTACATCCCATATTGGAATTTAACTTAAATGCATTGTAGAAAGTAAGTAAGTATAGTACGCGTCATTTATGTTTAGCGATTAACGAGAATAGCTGCGCATCGGTAGAATCGCGCTCGTAATTGTCGTATTGGTGCGAGAAAGACAACACGACTGGGACAACCAATCAACGCTCGCGCACCCGACGATCACGCGCCCCGCGCGCCGGTTTCGTTCAGCGCTAAAGATTCGTGACGCGTACTATACAAACGTGATGGTCTAAGTTTTTGTTAATAATTATTAATTATTTAGTAAATAGTCACTCTAATCGGAAAGTGATAAAAGAAAACTATTAATAATCTATTTTAAATCCCTATTCAACGATACCCTACTTGATATATTTTGATGATTTTATTTTTTTTCATTTTCACAATATGGCGTCCTATAGTCGCAATTTTGATTTTTTATTAATTCCATGTCTTTAGTGACATTCGCAGGACTAAGAGAAATCGATTGACGTATGAATCATAAAAATCGGCCCAGGCGTTTAGTCTGTCTATTTCTTCAAAAGAACAAACATACATACACACATAGACTGATGAACACATTACCCTCCTTTGCGGCGCGCAGTCGGGTAAAAAATGGTTACGTATCCATAATTTGAATTAATTTTCGTAGGCTCCACAACTTAAAAGTTAATTTATTTTTCACCTATTAACAGTGTAAAGGCCAGAATAAAATGTAGAGAAGAAAGCTTTCGATAATATCCAAATTTTGAATACTATTCGGCCAAATACTCATACGCAATTTAAATTTAAGCACGCCTTAAGACTCGTTATTTTGACTGAATTGTATGGCAAACTGTCAATTCGGACCGGTTTAAGTTGTACTTAAATTTAAGTTGCGTTTCAGTATTGCGGCACTAATCTGTTTTATTTTTCCAAAATTAAAACACACAATTTCGAATTTTATTTATAAAAGAAAATATTTTGTCTGACGAGGTTGTGAGTTGTCGACATAATGTCATAGTTATATAAATCCCGAGAGATTGCGATTTTTAGATTCAAATTAGAATAGCGGCTGCTTGACCAACAACTATTCACAAAATTTAAATAAATTTAAATATTTTTTTTTACAAAATAGGGGACAAACGTTCAGGCGAGCCACTTGAAAGAAAGTGGTCATCGCCGCCCACGAACATTCGCAGCGTTTGACACCTTTAGAGTAGGTTGTCACTTACCTGCCTTTAAGAAAGATGTGTGCACTCTTCTATTTCTATTTGGTATATTCTGTATACTATTAACCATGACTTTATTTACTTATTAATGACGTTCATAAAATATTGTATTGATAGGATAAGCACCATGACGTCAAATAAATACAGCGGTCAATTTATATGGTTATCAGATAAAACAAGTAAATACGTAATAACATACCTACTAAATAAATTGAATTTTACAAAATACGAGCCGAAAAGTAACTCCTAACTCTTACTTGCTTGTAATTTTTATTATAAGATAATTCTCGCAAGTCGCAAGACCTCAGTCAGATATAGCCAGGATCCTAACCAGATCCTAATCCAGTATTATTAATCTAATGCCGCCAACAAAACAATTTGTAACAACTTAGGACTAATAATATCTACTCAAATGATTATGTTATTCGTAAAACAATCCTTTAATTTAGTAAATGCAGATACAAATTTGAAATTGTTACGGGCAAAACCTATTATTTACGGATTGCCTGCAATAGATAATACATACATAGTATTTAAATGCACAATTCTCCGAATATTTAAATTATCATGTGCGATAATGGAACTCAAAATCTCTCACATCGATTCTGTTGGGCCCGACAGACAGAAATCTATTAAAGGCTATAAGAATGTAAGATAAAAAAAAACTTTTTATTATTCTTTACACTAGGAAACCCGGTTCTATAATATGGCAGCCTATGATATAACATAATTTTTAAAATTGATTGCCAAGCGATTTTTGTAACGTCAGTGAAAATAAATGAATCAACATTTATTATTAGAACAGGTACGAAGTATAAATAAAACATATTTAAAGATTATTTTTTATTTATTTCACGTACTTTCACATAGTCGCAAAACTTTGCGAAACTTACAAAAAATGAATAATAAAAACGTATAACTATAAGAATAGAGGAATTTTATATAATGGTTAATCACAGTAACAACACAATAAATATAAATTGGAATGAATATTTCAATATAATATTAGAAATTAGTCAAGAATAATTCTTGATAATTTAGCAATTTCACCTTCGATGAACAATTTAAACCTTTTAAGGACACAAAGGCACAATTTAATTTTTATATAAGGTAGTATTAAATACAGACGAGAAAAAGCTTTATGAAATTGAGATTGGCACTTTAGATTAATAGTTCTTAAAGAATTAGATAACCTAATATAATGCTTAATTTATTATTTTCGTAATAAAACAAATGCTAGCCAACTTAAAATTAAAGTAAGTTCAAAAGAAACCTACATGCAAATCGTACGAAATAAACCCAATCATGGAATGAATACGGAATGCAGAACTTATTTTAATTAGACATATTAAAGTTTAGTTACAGAGATTCTACAAGAAATTTGTATAATGGTCCTTCTTAGGATTGAGACTCGAATATGTTATCGACATACTAAGTACTTTTCTTGTAATACTAATCAGAACTACTTATATAATCTATGGATTGAACATTTATTGACTGTGGCGGTTTTCCCGCCGTTTCCATAATCACGTCAGAGTTGTACAGATTATGGCAAATATTTTGTATCTGTGGTTTACATATGTCTAGTGTTGCCGAAGTTGATGCCGCTTTGGTTGGCGCCCTTGTTTGAGCCGTATTGGAGGGAAATGACTCCTTGACCAGCCCGGAGTTGCTCTTCGGTGAAGTTGCGAACGTTCTTCTCGGCTTCCTTGGGTCCTATTGAAGGCATGCCGTAGTTGTGGGCCTGGAAAATTATTTATTTATTTATTTATTGCTAGTTTAAACGACATAACGTTCCTATGATAAACCGTTATACCAATTACATACATTAATTACAAACAGCGTTTTTAAATAGGTACATCTCGTGCGACTTCTCAGTTAGCAAAAATTTAACTGAACTAATTAAAACTTGGCTTTGTCATTATATATTTTGAACGATAACAATCACGTTTGTAAACTTTTTATTGGCATATAATTGACGTATCAAACTCTTAAACATCGAAAATATAATTTATATATGGCATTTGATTTTGTCTAATTGGAGAATCTATTTAATTTTATTGTTATCTCACCTTTCTACCCAGCGATTGTAAGCAAATAACAACTGAGTTGAGATTCTGTCTCTCCCACAAGTCAACAGTCTGGAAGGTCTCCTGCGCGGGCACACCGAACTGTTTCGCGGCCTCCAGGAACGCGTTGATGTTCTCCATACATTTAAATGCCATTTTCGATTCGTTTATTTTCTTCACCTGGCCCGGTTTGATGGTGTTGACCAGCCTGTAAGGATAACGATCATGTTTTAAACATTGGAAATTGGGATCTGATTTTGTTTTTTTTAATGTTTATTTTTTTTTTATGCGATGAAGTAGGGAGACGAGCTGGACGTACTCCTGATGTTAAGAGAAACGCCAGCCCATAACCAGTGCAGTGCTACCCGGAACTTTGCTAAAGCAACTCCAGACAGAGGTGCACTATGACAGTAATGATGGATTAATCTCTTATAATTTTATGAATACAAGAGTCTGTCTATTAGGGTTTCACGTCTCAACTACTAGACTGATTTGAATAAAATTTAGCATATATTGAGTCCCAAAGTTTCAAGAAGTTGACGTAGACAATAAAATATCGCATTTATAAAGACCAGCTGTAATTTTTTATTTAAGTGATTTGAAATCTTCATTTTCAGGAAATTATTCAATAAAAAGAACAACTACATTGAAAAAAATCGGTATAGTTCCGATTAAAGGAGTAGGTACTCTTTTTGGCACGTGCTTCGTAAAAAATACTTTTATATTAAAACTGGAGGCTTGCTATGTAACTTTGCTATCCTGTTGTAGCACAAGCAATGAGTATGATGAACAACTTTGTGGCTTGAGTAATTATCAGGCTGAGCCCCTTTGTAGGTATCGGATTACGTAGATAAAAAATACACACTGTTTTCATATACTGTATACCAAAGTGTTATTTACTGTATAATTTAAGAATCTCGCGTAGTGGACTATAGCTGATTGGAATATAATTAAATCCATGTACATTCCCGTTTCATTGGACTCTCAGACTCAGCAGTTTTTGCAACCGTCTCGTAAAAAAACCGTTTATTTTTGTTCATTGCTATTTGTTTGCAAAAAGAGAATTTCGCATTCTGAAATAATCTTATTCCTATACGTACTAATTTTCTTAATTACTACTCCTTGATATCCATAATATTACAGGGTAAAAGGTCTATGTTAACTTACTTGCAAAGCAAAGTTCCGTCTTTAAGGACTTCGTAGAAATTGTCCATATCGCCCGAGGTGTTGATGGGCTCCCCCGTGATCACTCTGATCCATTCTAAGCTCTCTTCGGCCAACTCCTCGCTGTATTTGCTGTTAATCTGAAAATTATAAAATAAATTTTAGTTATTATTGAATATTACGGAAAGGACATGAGATCAAAGAACGTACATATTTTTTTAAATAGGAAAATGTAACAGGAATTTGGTCTCATCACCAATGTTTAATTATAAGAAAAATGTGGAACACGAGCGATTTGAATGATAATTATTAACGACGACTGTAGTATTGTACTGTATTAATAAAACTATTCTACGGGAAATTTTTCTATACCGTATATTATAATATAATACTCGTATAATACATATATTTCATAGAATACATAAGAATATTATAAGAACGACAAGAAGCTACCGAGTAAAAGTGTGGGCGTTTGCTTTTTAACTTTCATGCATAATGCATTAGCTGCATAAAACTAAAAAAGATACCAAACATGGTGAAGGACCTCGGACATTGACTTGGCCATAAAATCAATAATAATTTTTATGGCCAGTTGGGCCCAGGAAAAAGATTTTAACAGAAATGTTGCCTCTTGGTACAAAATACAAATTATAATTTTGATAAACTGTAAGAGAAAAATTAACTCTTTCAATTTAGAAGTACTGTAAAGTAGGTCACTGTTTTATTAAAAAATATTTTTAGCTAATTGGTTACTGAGCTTCGTCATTCGTCAAGTTGTTATGCAATGCAAATAATTAATTCAAGTTAGAGCATAAATGAGTAATAACCACTTATAAACAATTTTAAAGTAATTCCTTAAAGCAAATATGTCACAAAATTCTATTATAAATTTCAGTATCAAAAACAATGTAATATTTTCCTCAATATAAGCCGTCATCAACGGGCAGGCATACATAGAATTAAAGATAACCGCTTAACATTAAACTACAGTATGCAACCTTCATTTGTACGCGGAGAAATGAGGCCAGGCAAGAGATGTCAGAACAAGGTCATATAGAATATGTGTAAGTAGGTATTATATGGAATTCGCATTGTTAGCGCAAATAATAAAATGAATCACTCGTGTTGTATAATTCTCGAACCTAAATAACTTGGGTCTCTGTTAATGATAAAGTCATTATGCGAATTAAAGCTGCAATTAATGTGAACTTGACGCGACATTGAAGAAAAATCTTTAGTATCGTTCAAATTTGTATTGGTACTTTACGGATAAATACTGGAATGGAAATTCAACCCTTTCTGTACGTTTCATTTCCAACATAGGAATATTTTGTACGTTTATAAATAACTCTTTCAATATTGAAAATTGGAGCTGCAATTGAAGTGAACTTGACCTGACTTTCAAAATATTCTTAAACCTGGTATTGGTTTCTGGAATCGACATGTTAGAAATAATACTACCCTTTTTGGGAATATTTAAATTAAAAATATAACTATGTAGCTAATTTAGAAAATGTCATTAGGCTCTTACTGTTTTCATACACATAATATATTTCCTTCGCAACGCTAAGCTGAATCATAGATATAAATAAATGTGTCCGTATTGTATAGAATGGTCTCGACGTAACATAACGACATTATGTATTCACACAACGTATATGGCAAGATTAATAGAACCAATAGTTATACTACTAACTAGTTTGAAACCTTTCTATCGATAAAATAAATCATGTACTATTTTCTTATAATAAAATAATTAGTATGAGACCGTTTGTTACTGTAATTAAAGAGTATTTTTCATCAAGAGTTGACGAACATGTTACCAAATTAATACGTTAGTATATATAATAATATGTTAGCCAGATAGCCTATACCTCTAAAGATAATAGACCGTATTAAATGCATGCATCAGAGAAACCTTATTTTATGCGAGTTTTGCCAATGTTAACCATTGAAACGAAGGTCACACTGATAAGGACAGGATGAATAGTTTTAATGCGATCGTAATGAGCTTACGTACATTTAATATCACGATATAAATATAGCTCAGTCGACGATATTATTTAAATCAATTAGATATTAAACATATTGCTTTTTACTTTTAAATTTATGTTACTTAGTACCTACACATGAAAACGAAATTGTTCTGTTATACCATTACCTTATATTGGTTATGGGTATAATAAAAAAAATCTATTTCCGACATGTAAATGACTGCATAAGAAATAATACTATAATTAAATTTATTAATAAACGAACAAGAATAGATTTTTGGTAAAAGGTTAAATAATTAATAATTAACTGTTTTAATTATCCAAGCGCGTGTAGGGCGTTCAATTGATACCAAAGTTAGTCAAAATAAATAAAATGAATTACATTATTTCTGTAACATTTCTACATTAAACATCATTTGCAGAACTAACAAAATTGTTTAAGCCATCATATTTATTTCAAAGAATAAATTCCGCTTTAAGATGAATCTCCCAAGTTCGTAAATTCCCCTTACGACCTTAACGTTTCTAAAATACACACTGATACTAGTATAATGATGCATTAATACGTTACATTGAATTTATTCTCAGTTTCCATGACTCGGTGGACCAAATACTTCTCAGATAGGACGACAACTGTCTGGCGCCGGCCGTATTTTCTTATGGCCGTTTACCGACCAATAAAAACAATTTATAGGTTAGGTCTTGATGAATTACCTCGATGTGGATAAATGTTGTTTAGTGGTCATCAAAGAGCCTTCGTATAAGTGAACAACCGTATATGTGAGACGAATGAACTTATGTCTGTGTATTTAGTTTTCCTAGTATTAAAGTTTTAAACAACGGTTTTAATATGTTTCTATAAACTGTCATGTTCATAAATAGTCATTACTTTAACAGAAAATATTTTTGCGTGATGAACGTGGCTGTCCGACATTTTAGATGCAATTACCCGTAGGCAAATGACCTATTTTCCGTACTTTAAGTAGAACGAAAGGGGTTGGGTTACGGGTGGCTAAGCTCGACAAAATTGATTTTAAAGTAATGAAATTCACTATGAACCTGATCAACTGTATTTTAACAAATATTTTAGGTACATGTTGGTAAATAATTCGTTCGAATTTATTTCATCATCCTTATAGTAGAAAAAATTTTTTTTGCTTTTTTGTAATGAGCAAACTAGTATTTTCGGAGCTTTTTCATTAAGTTTAATATTTTCTCAACGATTCCGTTGGTGAAATAGCATAGTATTTTAATCATATTTTTTTAAAGTACCTAGAATCCCTTTACAAAAATCGCACGGATAAATAAAACAGTTATTTAATCAATACAGTGTTGCTATCTCCAAACTCATAATGAAATCATATTTCATTATTTAAAAATAACTTTATTTTAAAATTGTAATTCTGTTATTTCATAATAATTATAATTACCGTTATACATATTGGGAATTATAAATGACTCAATATTAACACGTAACAGTATCGTCTTGTACGGACGGTATTTGGGCAACTCATGCGCAGGCTGACGCAACGAGACAAGGATTCACATGAGTCACAGTCCTGTGGACAGACGTTATTACGAACATCGTTATGTACCGCCGAAATTTCTCGCACCATCGGTCAAATGATTAATGTGGGTCCGTTTTTACACATCAGATGACTATAAGTGATAAGATACACTGCAGGTTGGCGCCGAAACTTGTTGATTTTACTTAATTCATTTATTTTTCAACGTAAAAATGTAAATGTAAAATACCGTATTGGGAAATAAATAAATTTTATTACATATTATTATTATTATTATTTGATTAATTTAAATTTGCATAACAAAAGATTTAAGAATCATATAATCGTTTAAGAAAAGTTTGTAACAATGTTTTGCTATAACAAACAATCGATTGTTAACAACTATCGATAGTTGGGAATCTATGAATGATGTAGAAAATTTTCTTAATGTGTTTCTCAAGTGACAATCAGACTACGGAAATCAATCTTAATGGATTTTACACAAGTGAAACCGCGTAAGAAAACATATTCAATACAATTATAGGAAATAATAGAAATACTACAACTATAATAACACTACAACTATAGTAATACTACAGCTGCTGCTGTTGTAGTATTTCTACTGATAGTGCTCTACCAGTTGATAGGGAATATTATATTTACATAGTATATTATTACGAATTTTTCAATAAAAAGCGGGCAAACGAGAACGAGAGGTTCCTGATGGTGCGGCTCCGCCCATAACATTCGCGAAGGACTCACGAACGTGTTGCCAGCATATTATATTACCTACCTACCTATGCTCGAAAATACTCCACCCCTTCTCATATTTTTAGAAATAGTCCTAAAGATACTTGACGCTTAAGTACATTGTAAGGAAACGGCCTATCGGTATATGTATTTAATACTCTGGAGCTAATTAGAAATTATGTTAATAAAGACGTGACGGATGTTTATTTTGGACCTGTCGATGAAGTCGGTCGATAACGCTCAACTATTCGGGCAATCATTAATATTTCAAACGTTATCTAATTCGTGTTCCAAGACAAAGGACTTCCTTTTGTTTTGTGACCAACAATTGGGTTAAATTTTATGTATTTCATAATCATACTTATCGCAAATTAAATTAAAACGAACTGTATGTTAATTAATAGCTTGGTACTCATTATAGTATTAGTAGTATATTATTTAATTTACAATCTCTTCTCGCGACAAAACCGGGACAAAAAGTAATTTGGGTCTAGCATATCTGATTGCAAACTTTGACCAAATTCATAACAGCTACAAATATCCATTTCATATCCACATTATCTTAATCATAAAATTAATGAATATATTTTATATTTTGATAATGTGAAACTTCAATGAGGATTAATATAATTTCATTAAGACGAAACAGATGGTTTAAAGGTCGTTTAATGATGACCAATAGTACGATTATACAGCGATCTTTCATTGCCAATCTCAGTACATAAGAACTTACATACCTTACATGTCCGTTAGCAACAAAAACGTTGGTCTCAAATAACTATGACTCAATACTTCGGCTATCATATTTGTAGAAACATTTAAAATGCTGGCTCCAACGGTTATTCGGACCTTGGAAACGACAATGGCTCCAACACTGGCCGGCATGGACAGGATTGGGGTCAAAATGTGGCCGCTCTATGCTATATATACAGCTTGTTTCTAATATAATTTAGTATAATTTTAAAATTTGTATACTAGCAGCGTGTTAAACTATTACGGATATCAGTCGTGAGAAACATTCATCTACTTATTATAAATTTTCTTTTAGGTCAAAATTGCCAATATAAAATTTATTCATTAAAAATATCGAAGCTCTTCAAAAACTACCCTTTTCAGGGTCTCTGCATATTAGGGCTTCTAAGCACAAATTTTCTATGAAAAAAACATAAGGTTATTGGTTTGATAACTTAAACTGTAAGTTCTTTATTTTCAATTAGTTCTGGCATGTTGTTGGTTTTTGTACGTGTGCTTATGCAATTACTAGGTTTGCTAATCGAGTGAATGGACAAGATGGGGTTACAATTATAGTGATAATATCAACATCTAATGTTACACATGCCACACAGGTCGCAGTAAACTCGTTCGAGTTTTGTTATTGTTTTCTATGATGCTATTTACTTATAGTCTATAGAGACTTCCCTAATCCGAACTCAACCAAATATTTTTTTAAGTCAAACATATTAATATTAAAGAATTTGAACTTAAACTACCTAGCTACCAGTATTTCTTACCAGTTCTTATAATTGCAACTGCTTTTCGAACGAAAGGTAAGCAAGTTTAACCGAAGAAACGTTGACTATCTTATCTCTGCCAACTTTGCTTATACTACGCGCTATAGAAAGCTTGAAAATCAAAGACGACGCAAAAGAAATTTGGTCAAGCATCAATCTTAAACATATGGCGTTGTTTTGAAAGTAGCCTATATTTAAGCCTTATAAATACGTCCTGCGTAAAGGCCATACCATATAAGGTGCGGTTTGTGTTGTAAGTCAACCGTGCCTTGTATGACTCACAGTCTCGATGAATTAGTATGAAAAAATTCTTTAGCACCTAATTGAACATCTGTTCCTATAAGCCAATAGTTAATATTTAATTGGATGTGTTTATTTAATAGCTCAAGATCTCACATCTTTATCGCCTCGAATTTATAGGTTAATTGTTATGTGGAATATATATAATACTACGATCTTAATTCAAATCTGAATCTTAAATAGAATTTTAGGTAAAAACTTAAGTATTAACAGCAAATCCTCTTTACATATTTACAATTAGTTATTAATGATGTCATTAGAAACTTCGAGAATGAGGAGTCATAATATTACAGTGTGGGGAAATTAACAAAACAAACCTTATGAATATTGCACCATTACGTAAATGGAAATGACACGTAGACCTTGAAGAACAATAGTCTTCTATTTTTGATTTTAATTAAAAAGTAATATGAAAGGAAAACTATAAAGGCAACTCGACACTAATCTAAGAAATCGACTAGTATAGAGACTTCCTGGAAATAAAGTGACAAAATAAATCCAATCAGCTACTTTCAAAAAGTCCAATATCTAATTTCAGAACTCTATCTTCCCTATGTATAGTATGTCTCGACGTTTTTTAATCATTCGTTATTTTATAAATTATTTTAATGAGCCAATGCACTATTACGTTATTTAAAAATGCAGTGGCGCCGCAGATTGGTACCATCATAACGGCTCCAGGAACCGGTTGAGTTGACCGATTCTCCTTGACCTAGATGCAGGAAGAAAGGTGCATCATGATTTCCACTATGATACTTTTATATGCAACATTGCGTTGCCAATAACTTCATTCGAAAAGGCGACCTTTCGTGCCACGATATTGCGAGGTGTGAAAAACAACACCTAATATGGACATAGTTTGGGTAGGCTTTAATTGTTTTGTCTTGCCTGCGCTCAAAATATATAAAAAGTATTAAGAAATCAAAACTCTGATTAATACTTGAAAGTGGAAACCAATATATAGGTACTACATATTTATTAACTAATATCTACCTGATCTAAAGTTTACTAAACATAATAAATTCTACAACATTCTATAAATTAAGTAGATTAGTTTTGGATATTAAAAATTATACTTATTCAAACAGAGGCGCAGTTGCTTTATCGAGCACATTAAGGTGATAGAGGTCAATAACCGAATCCGGTGATCATAAGAGTATGTTTTCTTGCAGCCCACTCGTTAATGTATAAATTACGTACAAATATATACATATATAAATTTGTATAAAAGATATTTCTAACTTATGTTCGTTTTAAGTATGTACCTACATATCATAGTCTTATTTTTTGATTCAGGATAAAGGAATCCTGGTTCCTGCAAGGTTCCTAAGGTTCCTGGAGAATATTTTAAGAAGAAGAGAGACTTAAGATTAAGTTTGCTGTCTTTTTATACATAATCTTTTCCATCTAGTTTCAAATTTTTTTTTAATTTGTTTATCAGTGGTACTCCAATAGGAAATACATTGTTTCCTGATAAAAGCTAGTTACAATGTTGAATTCTACACTTTTTTTATTATCAAGAGTTACTTTCAAGCATTATTATTGGAAACTTATGTCGTTACTAATTGCTTACCTAATTGTAATTCAAGGAAAGGAAATAAAAGTTATGTGCTGATAGACGATGTTTTATACTAAAAATACGTGCCATATCGCTTCGTCGTTATGTCTGTCTAAATAGTGTTTCGACATTCGTTTCATAATTTTCTTACAAACATTTTTAATGTAATGTATATCTAAAATTTAAGTTCAGCTTGTACTTACTATATGGACTCTTTTGTTAGCTTTCAAATTAAATTTACCTACCAAATCTAGGCAACTGGGCTCACGACTCTATTTTGCGTATTTCAGATTTTATATTATCATTATTTTTTTCTGGCTAGGTGTATACATATTAAAAATCGCTTAATTAACATCGATTTTTCATCTTTACGAGGTGATTCTATTTCACGAACCTTATTCACTTTCCATCAGGATTATACAATTAATAAGGAATCATATTTTAAGATTTTACGTTAATAAATACTTTTTAGTTTTCTACGAAACGTCAACATGCAGTAAGATCTCTTGAAGAGAAAATGCAACAGTGTTTACTATACTATCCCTAAAGGCTCTGCTTGAGAGCCTAAGAATTCCTCAGTTCGTAATCAAACACAAGATTTACGAGTGTTTAAGCAAGCATGACAACGCTCCGAGCTGTTTAAAATGCAAAACCTATCCCGAGTACGACGTTGGAATTCTCTTACGTACAAAAATAATTGCTAACGCACATATGGGGCCGCAAATATGCAATGCCAATTACACTATAACTATTGTTCCGTGAATATTGTTAGTCACGGTGTACTCATATTAAAAGTTTTGATTGATCGGTACTTTTAACGTCTCTATCGGGGCTCTTTGCTTTATGTATAGTCTATAGACTATAGAGGAACTTAACAGTGTATTTCAATGATAATATTATAGTTAATAGATATGTAACACACCAACAAAACAAACGAAAAAAGTGTTCTGAACAGCAGCGGCAGCACACATACAATATACATACCTACAAGTCAAAACGATAGAAAAGAGATATGAAAAAATCAACAAGAAAAAAAGGGATAGTTTCGTCAGTTGCGCGTTGAAAGCAAAGGGAATCAATCACCTAAAGGTCCTAATTAGGGTGTTTTTGCGTCTTCAAAATTTTGTGCTATTACCATACCTATTTAATATAAAGTCATTGCTGTCTGTATGCATAACTTTTTATACTGGGTTGCGGTAAGCGTAAAACCTATTTAAGTTTGTTTTTTTCTGGAATCTAAAATAATCTGTTGTTTTTTCTGGAAAAGTTTCGAATCTCTTCAGACCTTACAGAATGTTCTGTTACCCTATTTAAAATTAGCAATGATATGTCTCCGTCGTTTTTATAAGGGATATCATATTCCAATAATACTAAGAACTTTATAGAACAGAACCTAGTTATAAAAACGAAATGAAACCTTATAATACAGTTCTTGACGTAATAAAAACGTGTTCTTGTTGGGTATATAAACAACACGATTTGATAAATATACATTTTAAGTCCGTTTATAAATGTAATGTTAATGAAATTTCAAATTAATGACTAAAAACTCTTTTTGACATACTTCTTCATAGATAACATAAAATAGGTAAAGACTAAAGACTATGTATAGTTTTTTTTTATTTGATGAAGTAGTGTAGGTATTTTAGAACAGACATATCAGGATATATTATCAACTAAGTAACTTGCTATTGGAATTTATTCGGAATTCGTGTCAAAGCGAATGCGACATCCCTATTTGGAAAGACACAGAAACCAGCTTAGACTTTGATTAAAATGTTTTAATGTTTTGAACGTACAACGTGTAAACTAAATTAAAGGAATTATAGACTTAAGACTAGAAGTTATAATAACGATCAAAATTTTCACATTATTTTCAGTTGGCAGTTTTATGAATATTAAAACATGTGTGTAATTCGTATTAGATTATTGAAACTGAGCACCTGTTGTATGGGGTTCAGTGTTTAGACCTTCACCGAACATTCAAAGCTTTTTTTCGTTAAACCTGTTTGACTTTTGAAGATTTTGATTCGTCATTCTTATAACTTATGCTGGCATCACATAAGATTCCAATTTCAAACGACTATTTTTTTTATTTGGTATCTGTGTTCAATAAATGTAATTATCTGTTTTGTAAATAAAAATATAAGCTATAAATAATAGTGATCCAGATGACACGTGATAAAATAGGTCACGGCTGAGTCCTTGGAACATCTGGACCACCCAACATCTCAAATCAATATGTTTCTCGACGGAAAAGTACCTAGCACAACGAACAATCTAAATTGGCCGGTTACACAGATCTTACTAGAAAAATAAATAATAAACTAACCTTTCTTTGAGCCTCGGCGGCAAATCCAGATTTGGTCGCCCTGTTGTTTGCCATTTTGTAACTAAAAACTATTTGTATATACAATAAATAATAAATTAAATCACAGACGCGGTTTGTCGTGAAGTCACCACGCACGGGAAGGAGGATATAATATAATCGCTATACGAATGTAAACAGCGTCGCGGGTCGACTGGCGACCTGGTGTATGTGTGTGTGATGAATGACATCATGCACAGAGCAGAGCGCGGCCGGCCGGTGCACGACTATAGGGATGTCCTCAACCATCGACATAGACGTCAAAAATAATATGCCACATCTAGTTCTATAAAGTCATAAATTTCTTTATCTAAATTCTTTACTAAAGCGTATTAAAGATTTTTTTGTCATAACTTTTTACTGAATGCCTTAATGATAGTGGCGCTCTCTAACGTAAAGTCGTTGAATTAAAAAAGAGATTTTTAAGCACTTAATGCATTCATATAAAAGGGAAGTTTTGACAGTGTTAACTCAATTTTGGATTTTTGGACTTTTATGACTTTTAAGAACTAGATGTGCGATATAGATTTTTACATTCAGCTGCGTCCCGCAATTCTTTACCACAAGCTTAACACATAACTGTTGCTGTAATAACACAGAGCTGTTGTAAATAAACAAATTTATTTTTTAAAAATATATAAAACGTAATATTTTTTGTGTAATACTTTTATTAAAATTATTCAAATTATGGGAAATTTATAGTATAACTATAAGACAGAAGAGTACCAAAGATAATAATACTAACGTATTAATATCTAAAAACGTAATGAGCAATCCTCAGCTACATGCGTTATCCGAGTATACCCAATAGTTTATTCAAGAACAAAATTTAAAAAAATTGTCTGGACATCGATATATCGATAATTCGACAGCACTATGAACCCGAAATGAATGTAAAATGAAAACCAAGTATGGAATACAATATGAGCGAAAGAGAGAGGAGGCAGTCATATAGTCATCTCTTTCTATGGCGAAGTAAAGACGCGCATGGTCGGTTGAAAATTTTAAAAGTAAATTGAATAAGCAGGTCGTTAAAATTATAAAGTAAACTACGGCATTATTTTTCATACACTTATTTTATTATCCGTAATAGAATGTGATAATTTAAATTTATTAAAATATAATTTTGGTTAATCAGCGCCACCTAGGAAACTATGCACAAAATAACTACAATAAAAAAGCCTGTATATGTAATTAATTTTGTCAGATTACGATAGATGGCGTTTATTAAAGCTTAAAAAGCTTAAAAAGCCTACAATCGGAATTGGTTAGACTTACTTAATAACTAGCGGCCAAAAAAGTTTTTTGGCTTTAATTATACAATTCAAGAAAGTCGCGGTATTTACTCCTCATATATTATAATGAGATTATATTAATAAGTAAATTTATTTTAAACTTGTTTTTTTTCTAATCTTAATAAATATTAATCCAACATGAAAATATATGTTCTACTTAACGGTTAGCTCAATTCAGATCAATATTACAAAATGACAGTGGAATTTCTTTTCTATAAAACCTTTTTCGAATAATTGTATTTTAAAACTAAAAAAAAACATTCTGATAACGATGACATTTTCTATCATTATTCTATCACAATTACAAAGCACTAATCTCACCAAATTCAAAACATAACGAAATACAAAAAAATGGAAGAATAACTTTAAGAATAATAAAAAAAAATCATGTTAAAAAGCATATAAAAAATCTCAAGCAGCAATTTTGATTAAAGCAATATGGAATATCACGGAAGGCGTCGTCGAGGGAGGCCACGGTCTAATCCTGTTATGCCGGCTTTTGTTCCGAGACAGAGGAAATCGTCGTTCTTTGATAGCTTATGTAGTTGGCTTGTTATGTCAAGTCTAATGGCCATCATCTACCTATTACTGGAACATCACTGTAGTGTTTGCAGCAGCAAATGCGATCTGTACAACATATCAAGAGGAATAAATGAAATCACAGTAAGGAATCTTAATTAAACTAACATATATTATGATATAATGATTTAACCAATAGTGACACTTCGCAGGTGAATTTATCAGATATGAGACATTCCTACCAAGAACTTGAGTCGAAAATATTAAAATTCGCTGAAGATCTGCCTAAGATTGAAGGTCAAGTAGAAGTTCTAGAAGCACTTGCTAACACATTAGAGAGGGGAGACTTTGGATGGAATCCTAAAACTCAATTGTCACTTCCAAATGTAGATGTTTTTCTTAACATTGATACGCCGAATGTTTTAAAGAAGGATGAAATTAACTTCACTCATAGCCCAGAGGCTCATGTCAATGCAGATTAACTATATATATTGTATATATTTAATTATATCAATTTTAAAACCTAATGTAATAAAATTATTGGGGTAATAAAGAATCTTGCGAAACTTTTTATTTTATCCATTATATAAGACACTAGTATGAACAACGTAATACTTTAAAAATTGCTATTTCCAATGTTTAATCGGTTTAGTTTTGTTGCAACGACAGTCTTGCTTATAAATACAATACTTCTTCGTATTTATGCCAACACCAGTTGATTTCAAACAAGATTTAGTTAAAGTTGTTGCGTTCTTCGAACTCTGTGTTTGCGCAGAAATCGTGCTAGGCTTTTTTGATTCATTATCAAATCTTAAAGTACCTTTTTCTTTTAATGTACTCAGAACATTAATTTCGTGTTGTTTTCTTCGATCTAAGTGACGATTTCTTTTATATTCATCATGATATTGGTCGTGTTCGTACTGCTTCTGATTATTGCCGTAATGATCATAACGATCGTTGCGATCTTGATTATCTTGACGGTTTTGATGATTGTGACGATTATGATGATCTTGACGGATTTGAATATCTTGACGATTCTGATGATCTTGATGATATTGAAGATCTTGACCATTTTGATGATATTGAACATATTGACGATTTTGACTGTTTTGACGATCTTGATCATATTGACGATGTTGACGATATGGACGATCTGAATGGTTTGGACGATTTGTGCGGTCTGGATGATCTTTACGATCCTGACGATTATTGTGATTGTATTGAAAATGAGCAGAAGTCCTACGCTGCTCTTGTTTTGCAAGTTCATTAAGTTCTTTATGTAAATCATCGTATGCGTCACCAATATTTCTGACTGTGTGCTAAAAAAGAGTACGATAAGTTAAAACTGTTAAAAATTTCAAGCTAAACCTTTACAAATACCAAATTAAAATTTTAACTTTTCAATTCTAGTGAAGTTCTATAGTATACATAATAAGTTTATTATTATCCTAGCTTTTTTCAAAAATCTATCTTTCTAGTAGGTGCCTTTTATTTATTAGGTATAGCCTAAACAGATAGTTTCTTTTAATAATTTTTTACATACCTTTAACATATGAAGATTTGTTTTTATATTGCTTATTTCATGATGGAAAAAGTATCTATCCCAAAAATGGGTTGTTAGGTGTCCAGCTAACGCCACTATAGCTATAAATACACTTAGTTCGAACAGAAAATTCTTGTTTATGGCCATTTTTCGTTATTTTGCCACTTTTTCTAAAATTTTACATCGTTGGTTTGCCTCAATTGTTCACTGTAAGGACCGTGGACTTATAACAACTTGCGAATTTTAAAGTTCTGTTACGTCTAGTTGTCTTTAAGTCAAAATATATGACATTATCTTTTGCGTTTTTAAAGGTGCGATTCCCATCCCAGATACAAAATACTTACATTCTGTCAAATCGTTGCATAGCATAATACAAAGTCGCTTTCTTCAAAATCATTAAAACTGCGCAACCGATTTTCATGTGGATTATCAGATGGAGTGACTCAAGAGGAAGGTTTATATGTATAATACATACATATTACTTGATGAATAAGGGTAAAACAGCGACTGATTCTATATAAAGAGATTATTTCAAAACGATTATTGATCACGAAAAGCTAACAAAAAAGCAGAAAAGGAATTTTATTTTTCTATAATCTTTATTCTTATGAAGTCGCTTAGAAAGAGAAGGTTAACATACAAAGCAGCAAAATCACGTTATTTGTAATATCTGTGTCACTCGAAAATAGGTATAATTGAAATAAACTTTCATCAAAATCAATTAAAAATATTATTCCGTTGTATTTCATTAAAGAATTTCAGATAGGTTTTGTTTGAAGCTGTGTGGAAGTGATGGCTTTTTCCTGAAACCGAAAAATACATTATTATTTAAATTACCTACTTGCAATAACGTTTTTAAATAAAGCTAAAACTACTGTTACATTATCAATATAAGTTTAACGTGCCTGATCTCATCGTACTGTGTACATGAAAAAATATTGAAAACTTCAAACAGTTATATTGTGTAACTTATACTATAAAATGCATGGATCCACGTCATATCTTTTTTGTGTTTCAGCTACCTTCGATGTATTTCCAATGTGGAAGTGGATTTGTCTTCGCGCAATATTTTCCTCAACTTTGGCCCCCGACTTCTCGGCGTGCAAGCGTACGCGGGCGCAGTGAGGAACGTTTCCGGGTTTTTCCAGCTAAAATGTTTCTATATTAAAAATAATACCACTATTTATGGACAATAGAAAATATTTAAGCCGTGACTTGATATTGATGACATTTTTTTTCTTTAAAATATTGCGTTGTTAAGAGAACTTACTTGTTCAAATGGTACGAACGTACATGATACTATTAAACTATAATATGATATCGATGAAAAAAGTTTAGTAAAGTATGTTCAGTGTATCCGTGACAACATTTGAATGCCAAAAAGTTTGTTTGTTTGTTTTGATGAACGCAAAATTTTTAGAATTATTAAAGAACTACTTAAGAATGACTCATGAAAATTAATTAAGAAATGTTGGACCCGCTGCTAATTATAATATACATAAATCACCTAGCAAGCTTAATACAAAATAACTACCTTATTTACATATACACATAGGCACATAGCCTATATAATAATAATAATAGGACTTTTTTCCATAATACGACATTGTTACGAAATAAACAAAACAATTTGCGATAACATTAATTATACTGTGGGAGACTGGTGCCTAAACTAGGCTTTCGACCTAAACTACATGTTGCTAGAACCTTAAGATATACTGTACTAGTAAGTGAAACCCAATACAAGCCACGGCAAGGAACAACAATCAAAGCTAACAGTATCAGTTTCCTCATCCCGCATTGTGTAATGTAGCACGCAAAGCTCTTCAGCGGCTGTATAACAAGCTGCTTCTGCGTCTACAATCTGCTCCTGAAATTTCTATATGTTAATGTTAGTTGTACAGTAAACTATAAACTTTACGTAGTATAAACATAAGAAAGAATCTACTCTAAAAATATCTTCTCCAGAAGTTTACACAAATGTTCTTGTTTAAATTAAGGTTTATTATTCAATTTAAATTTATAACGATATGATATTCCCTATGGAGGCATTATTTTGTTGTACTAATTATTGAAGCTATTGAATATTTATTTTTTCTGTGGTGAAGATGGACGACTAAAGTAAGTTCAAATTTAATTATTTGAGCTAAAATAAATTTAAATATTAATTACCTATCAGATAATGATATATTTTATAATATTTCTAAGATACTACCGTCATTTCATTCAAGACTTTCTTCATCGCGTGCAGTTCATTGGTTTTATTGACCCTATGTGAAAAGTCTGGTAAGATCACAGTAAATAGCACCATTAGGACGAGGGTGATAATGACAGCGTAATTTGTGGATATCATCTTGTACTGCATAGCTTGTTCGTATTGCTTGATTATTTGATAAATTTATTACAAGGCTATCGGCACCTGTAAAATGTTTTATTTATTATTTTTATACCTTTTTTATTTTTTTTAGGTGGAAAATCCTGTCACGGGTACCGCGTCCTACTTAAGGAGACGGAGGCTGTTATGTCGGATTGGAACAAAATGGTTCTTTACCGACTAAAACCCACCGGTGTTCCCGCATCCTATATTAGGATATTACTCTATAAATATGATGTCTTTGATAGATAGTCTTTTACGCTAATGTCTTGAAAATTGTAAATATTTTACGTTACCTAAAATAATTTAGAAATTTCCTCTAAGGTAAATACAAACGATGAGTAATCCGATTCATTAAGATAAATTATAATTAGCGATGATTATTCTTTGTATCAATTTTCACATCTTTCTAATTAAGAGTAACTTATATCACTAAATAGTACTTGTAATTATTGAAGTGCCGTGATCATAACAAAAATAATATTTGTAAAATGAGTGCCGTATTTGATATAAGATGTAGTTTGATTTTTTCAAAATATTACCAAGCTAGAAAATTTTATACTATATTGGAATAATATACACAGATTTATATCAACTAAATCGGAACATCTGTTACTAAGTAATTAGATACGGATTTGCTAATAGCCTTTAGAGCTTGGACTAATACTTGAGGCAATTGCTCACTCCATCAAATGTACATACAATGTTATATTATATTCAAGTATTTGGAGCACAATAAGTGGATTGATATTAACCATACATCTACCTATAGAATTAGGTATTGTAAGAAACCGAGACAAAGGTCTTACAATAGGTCTTTATGTATGGATTAACGATGTTATTCCTAGCTACGTTTCAATACTTTATTTTTATTCTAAATATCATTCGTGTGTTTAATTTTATAAGTGTATATTAAGTGCGTTCTTACTTTTAGCAACTTTCTTATTGTTGAAAGTTTTAAACAGTCGTGAACCATATTTAGTTTCATAGTTTTTCAGAAATTTTCTTATGTTTATTGTTTACCAAACATCACGATCCAAAGTCATTAAAAGACAGATTCAAAGAATATATTAATACAGAATATTAAGAAGTAATTACATAGAGTAAAAATTAAAATGTGAAAAGTGGACTTGGATAAACACAGATAAACATGCACTGTCTATAGTAATGGCGTAGAGTCTAGATAAATATCTAGTTTACGCTAGACAGCCATTGGGCTAAATTGCTCAGCTATTACCGGGAACTCGCGTATAGAGCGGATTTATAAAGTTTCGTTGTTAATGTAAGAACTATCTAACAGGAAAATTTAATAATAGGGTATTTTTATTTATATTAAAATCGCTTCGAATTTGAACTAGTATGCGGCTTATTCCGTGTCGCGTGTCAATATCGAATGTCTATTCTATTCTATTCTTGGTGAAATGGCAGTGCTGTGTTGCCACATATCGAATGTCGCATGTCGCATGTCGCTTGTCGCGTGTCTAGTGTTGCTTGTCGCATGTCGCTTTTCACGTATCAGTTGTCGCATGTTGCATTATTCTCCTACGTTTAGTGAATGGCTGGTTCTGCACTCCTTAACATCTTTGCTATCTCTTTCTTTATCAATGCTTGAAGTGAGACCTTGTCTAACTCTTTATTATGATACATACATATATTATCTTTTAGTTTTAATATCTTACATTAAATAAACACATTTTGAAAACACTGTATTATATCTGTGGATTTAAATTTAATAACAATCATATAAAAAGTGTAAATACATAAATATCATCATAATTATTGTATGTTGCATAGATTATGATCAGTAGTTGCAATGTCGCGAATCTTTCTTGCACATCGAGCAGCAAGATGCCCTATTGCTTGCCGGGCATATTCGAAGTGATTGCAGGCTATCTAGAAACAAAATCGATATTAATTATTACAAAAATATTCTTCTTATGTAAATTGAATTACCGTGTCCAATTAAAACAAGACTTCGTCATTTCGTACTATTTTTTAAGTCTTGAAATTAGATAACCTAACCAACATTATTAAAAAACAAATTTACAATTATAACAAATACACAGTCTCTTTTATAAAACAACGTATGTGTGTAATATGTTTCCTTACGTCTTGGGCTGTTCATACAACGAGGTACAACGGGAATCGAGTATCTGAAATTAATTTATAAAATTAAAAAGTTTAAGCATATCATACACAAAGCAACCATCTTTGATAAAATAAGAAACAGTAATTCACAAAACTAGCTGAATTCCATTTAACATTTAATAGTTAGTCAAGTTAAGTCAGTCAAGTATCAATAGTTCACATTAAACTTAAGTTGACTCGTAATAAGAATGATTATTAAAATTGAATATTATTATAAAGTATACCTTGATCTTGGTCTGATTACATCATAATATGTTCTTGGAGGTATTGGCTCACTGGATTGGTGATTTGCTTGATGTCTAGAAAGATTTTCATACTGAGATCTTTGGTTTGCAAGACCCTCGTATTGGGATCTTCGAGCAGTGATACTTTCATATTGGGACCTCCTTATAGATATGCTTTCATCCGGCGACTTTTGTGTGGATAGATCATCTGGTGTTTTCTGTATAGACAGAATTTCCTCTGGTGTCCTTTGAGTAAAAATACTTCCATCGGGTGATCTTTGTTGCAAGATCCTTTCTGACCTTTCTGACCTCTGAGAGTCCTTTTCTGACCTTCCTTTTGATACATTTTCGTTTAGCGATTGTCCTTGATAAATATTTTCATTTTGGTATTTTCGTTTTAAATCACTTTCGTTTTGATATGTGTGTTTCAAATCAATTTCGTTTTGGAATTTTCTTTTGATATCATTTTCGTTCTGTGTTTTTGACTTAAAATCATTTTCGTTTTGTGATTTTGACTTAAATTCATTATCGTTTTGGTATTTGCCTTTAGAAATATTTTCGTTTTGAGATTTTCCTTTTAAAATACCTTCGTTTTGGGATTTTCCTTTAAAATTATTTTCACTTTGAGATTGTTCATCGGATAAGTTTTCGTTTGCGGATTTCTCATCGGCGCGAGATCGATCTTTGGAGATATTATCAGATTTTTCTTTGGAGATATTTTTGTTTTGTGACTTTCGCTTAGAAAGACAACAGGGCTGAAAATAAATACAAAACTACATTACTAAGTATTTTTGTAAAGTACTACATATAAAACGTACAAGGCTTAAACAACTACAATTTCAAATAAAAATTCCTCTAACCTTTGAGCAACAGGATAGCCCAACCTCCCTTAAAACGTTTTCATCAAAGCTGGGAACGCTGCGAGCCTTATTTGTTTCTGCAGTAGAAATTTGTTGATCCTTATTTCCTAGCATTAAATAATTCTCGTTTACGATCCCTCTGCGTGACTGCGACTGAGGCTCTCCTTTTTTGCGACCTTGTTTGTCGTATCTTCCATCTCTTCCCTCTCTTTCGTACCTCTCGTCTCTGTCTCGTCCGTCTTCTCTGCCTTGTCTGTCTTGTCTGTTTTGTCTGCTTTGTCTACTGGAACGGACGTTTCGATTTTCACTGTCACGCACTCTGATATTGCTCGTATCTGAAAGACAGGAAAGGCATTGTAACATTGTAATCAAGCCATTTTTAAAATAAAATCCTTGCTCATAGTTTTGAACTCTTTATTGAAATCCAACAAAGAAAATAATAAAAACCCCAGTTCCAAAACTTATAAACTATAAAAAGTATTCCAAGAATGAGGTTGTATTTGTTCGGAAGTAAGACAATTTAACGATACATTGTTTTCGATCACTGAACAATTTCCTCTGTTAAGGCCTATCGAACTACGTGACCGGTAAAAGCAATGCGGCTTGAGATTTTCTGCCCAGTAAATAAGTATTTGATTTGTACGAATAGAAGATTTGGAGATTATTATCACATTGAGTCCTTTTCATTTACTTAGTTATAATAGACTCTTTATTAAACTTTCTTTTACATTGAAAATAAGTATAGTATTGATGATAATATATTTATAACATAAAATTGTGCTTTTAATAGTAATGAAATATAAATTTAAAGAGTATCTACAAAAATATAAACTCAATGCACTTGTGAATTAAGGTGGATTTACGCAAAATAACTAACATTATCGTAAGAAAAACTTTTAAAAATTGCAATGACACATACAAACGAATTTTATAGATATATTAGGTACTTTAAAATTTGACTGCAATAAAAAAAGAGTTAACATATACTCACTGGAATCAGACCTTCCAAGCGTGTGTTCTGAAATAGTTTTTAAAAGGTATATAACGCTTCCGACTATGATCCCCAAGGCAATAGTGATTGCTATCAATGATTTAGCGATATAGTCTTCGAAACATTCTATTAAATCATCCATACAACATTCTACCCGGTCAGCTATCGATCTATATGAGCACATTTGATTTTTTTATTTAAAACGTATAATATATATACCTGAAAAATAAAAATAGTGAAAACTTATACGAAAATTAAATAAAACTATGTTTTATTTCAATGTGTATTAGTTAAAGTACTTTATACGATTTCATATTCTACCAAAATACAAATGTTTTTTAAAAATAATTATTGAACGATTTATGAATTTCAAACTATCAAATGATTAATATGTTGGAAAATATAGCAAGTCGTTCAATGAGTCTTAGTCATCCGGGCTTTCGGGAAACTCCACCCTTCGACAAATCTGAGAAGGGATCAAGTAACATGTTGGATACTTTGCCCTGTCAACATTTACTCATTACATATTAATGACTCTTGAAAACAGAACGTAATAATCTATATAATTATTACAAAACAACATATTATTCAATGTAAGTACTACTAACTACGCTTAACCTATTAACAAATTTAAATTAGCCGTATCAAAAACCGTTAAGTATAAAAGCTTGTGGCGAGATATTAAGTGCTTTCATATTACAGAGTTCTTCTCACATTATGATACTTAATATGCAAATTGTTGCATCCCACACGATAGCTCAAAGTGGCTAAACATTATCTCCCTTTGAGGTTATTATGCAAACTGCAGGTTATACCTAAAGCGTATACGTACCAAGCTATTATTTTTACATTTTTAAAATAGTGCGAATAATACTTCTTGCACACAAAAACTTGTCGCATAATACCCTTGCAAATTGTAAATAATTTCGTCCGAAATATTTCACACGAGACACATGACAGGTCTCATGCTACTATAAATCAGAGAGTGAAGTTTTCTACATAAGATAAAATCTGGTTTATGGTCTATGAAGAAAATTTAAAAAGTTTTAAGCAGGAAAAGTGATGTTATAGGCTTTCAAAGATAATGTAGTCGCTGGGTAGGCTCTCTATTATCCGTAATAAACTCACAATATTTGAGGGCGCGCGGCCGTCGCTCTAAGCCCTGATGGATTGGGATCTTTGATTTATTCCCCTATTATGCGATCCGTCTTTCATCTATTTTGTTTTTGATCTTCCTGCGGTCAGCTTATTTGTAGAGCTTTAAAGTTAGGCAACCTAATACTATTCCTAGAAAATATGTTAATTATAATGATGGTTCGTGAAGAGTTTGTTTAGTCATTAGCAGTATTTAGATGTAATTTTTTGTTTTTAAATGTGAGGCTCCATCGTTCAAATTCCTATTACCATCCAAATCGTTTGTTTTTATTTACGCAGCATATATGTTACACTATCTTGATTAATGGGCCCAAGCTGTCAGGGCATCTGCTAAATACGATGTTGGAAGACAGATGGAAACCGCTATATTGTCTGATAATGGGTAATGGAATAATAAGAGTTTCAATGTGTGGGAGCCGAACAATATATTAGACCTGCTTAAATTACTTTCGTATAAGAGGTTAAAGAAAAATCCGTTTGTATAGAAAGGAATGTTTCGTTTCGTTTTTGATCGGAAAAGACTTAACTAGAAGTTTAAAAATTACTAAATGAATGACTCTAAGAAGAGCTAGATGTAACTCATGCTTCACATACAAATTAGGTCATGAAATACTTTTTTTATATTTAGGTTCATATGAAATCACTTGAAAGGAACCAACGGAAAATTGCAAGCGCTGTAAGATGTTCTGTATATCGCCTTATGTCTGGTTCTTATGTATAAATAAATTCATAAATAAGCCTCGACAAATACGAAAAGCTCACGGAATAACGAGATTTTCCTTTTGGGCAAAAGCAAATCCAACCAAGATTAGGGCGTAAACAAAATGCGCACCGTTCGGCTAGATGTAAACATGACAATCCTGAATAGATTTTTTTCTGAAGCCGAAGCGAATTTATATGAAAATTTTTCATAACTTATTGTTAGACGTCTATCTTTGGATTTTGTCTTTATAAGTTTGTTTAAAAATATAATATAAATTACAACATTTAGGTCTTGTTACTAAAGCTGTTTATCCGATTAAATAAACACATGTTGTAGTAGTAAATAAATGTCATCTCAACACATTATCCCTATTAGGAAAATAAACAATAAAATTGTCGTAAAAGTTTGTTGTAGCAAACTACTAAAAAATTCACAAGCCAAATTGACTATTCAGTCGCGAAAATGTTTTTGCTTATTTCCCTCAGGCTATATGCGATTGTAATACAAGATTGACGCGTTCGTTTCAAGACGATACGTCTTGGTCGTTCGAATACAGAAAATCTTAGATTTCACGTTCTGAACATCTGAATATTTTACATGACCTGAGCTTTGCGTCTATCGAGCAGAATGTTTAGTGTATCAAGGGATGAAATAATGCTCGTATGTTTTTCACTAATACAAGGAATTTAAGCCATATATACTTATGTATATATATTGATTAAATTCCTTGTATTAGTAATATGATATATTATTATTATAATAATCATTCTATCATTGACGTTAAAGGTTTTCAGTTTCAAAATGAAATATATCTTTATTCAACTAGGATACATAGATATAGTAACACTTTGGAATCGTCATGGTATTACAAATAATTAAATTGGAAATATAGAAACTATTTCGTTAAGATATTGTTTAAATATCCAAATTAAAATAATTAACACTGATAACTTTCTACGCACACGTAGCAGTATCAGCGTCGCAATTCTATTATTAACCTTCCGCCCAAGATATTAATCGTCAAACAACTTTGTCTCAAAATTGAATAAGAGAAGTTCCGATGCAGGATAAGGAGGGGTCCGAGGGAACCCCACTAAAGATTACGATCGTAAAGAACGAAATTTCAAACAAAACCCTTTGAAGTATTAACTTTCTATTGGGATTTTTACTTGGTTGAAGCTTATCCGGAATCATTTTCTTTTAAAAGACTATTATCAGCTTTTACAGAATCAGTCTTGGGACGTGCTCTTAAAAATATCTGTCAAATACTCGTGTATAGTAATAATAGGAAACGCATACAAATTGGCAGATTGAATCACATATACCAATAGTTATGGTATAATTAATGTAATAGCCATTCATTTGGCACATTAAAAGATGACAATTTTACTTCAAAATTGAAAATTTATTTATCATGTTAATAATTCCTTTCCCAATATTTCCTTCTTTATGTTACTATAATATAATATGAGATGTAAACATGTACATTGTAGTTAAAATTGACCAATTTTTAACGCTGATATTAAAATAATGTGTCAAACTGTAATTACGGAAGTACGGATGAGTTCGTATATAAATGTGCTATTACATATGTTAAAGACACATACAACACATACACACATACACTATACATATTTTTAGTTAAATATAATAATTATAATTATTAGCTTAATATAGGTATAGAATCAAAACGATCATTTATATGTATATTATTATATAATATATGAATGCTTCAAAATTTAAATCGCAATGTACATAACAAATAATACAAAATGTCATAAGTGTAAACGTGTCTGTCTGCAAACTAAAGAGAGTTCCCCACGCATGTATTATCAGTATTTTAATCTACGCCGCTTTTGCTCTTTATCTGATAAGAAACGATACGGTTTGTAGAAAAGTCTAATGAATCATGACCTATTTATAACATTATGTCACGTTATAAGTTAATAATAACGCCTTTTGGTTCCCAACTTATAAATCGAATCGTAAAGTTTTAACTATCGATTTCTGTTTGATTCATAAAATGCTTGAAGTTATAAAGAATTAAATTGAAATTGCTCGTACGTACGTCGTCGGAAATAAGAAAGATCCAATGCTCGATTTCATGATTCTTATATTTTAGATCGAGCAATAATTCTTGACGAAATATTGACTCGTTCACCCGTATAGTATCTAATTAAACTTCTAACTTATTATTAACATCTATTCGGAGGATCCCACCATCTTCTAAAATTTTCATATGTAGTTGTTTTTTTAACTAGGTCTTCTTCGAAAAGCATTGAACAGAACCTACAATAGTCATCTGTTTCTATACTTTCGTGTCTCCGGTAGTATTTGTAATAATTTTTCCACTTAAAATACTGAGCGTATTTTTCTGGATCATCTATAAGTTCTTTCATTCTTTTCGCTAGTTCTTCAACACCTAATTCTCTTGCATTGAGGTAGATACCATCCGGCATAAATCTGTAACAAACAAATCATTTATAACACATTCATTTAACAAAACAGAACTGGATGTTACAACAGAAAATTGTTAAATCGATTACCACGGTAATTATAATATATAATACTGCATATATAATACCTTGTGTAGTTTGCACCGCCATAAACAACTGGTACTGCGTAATATTGCAAAGGGTACAGTAACTTTTCTGTAACATAATCTTCGGAAAAGGAATTCTCAAAAGACAAGTAAAAGTAATAATCTGTTTCTATCATTTTATTACATTTCTCTTCATCGCCACGTGAACATTTGAGCGGTCCACATCCTCCATAAATATCAATGAACAAATCATATTTCTTCAATTCATTTGATAATTCTTTTACAAATTTTTCTCTTCGGCTTCTCGAGTAACAGTTTGATACAAACCAAGCAGCAGCTTTTGTTTTACTTCGTAATTTTTTCTTAAGGTCTTCCTCGACTGGTGCCATGTCTTCTAAATTTATCCAATGCATATCTTTCTTGGGCCCTACAATTTTATTCATCGCGTCCCGTATCACTACGTAGCCCCATTTGGCTTCAGATTCAAGTTTGTAAGTCCAAGTCCAGTTGAAAAAATTATTCAATTTATCCGAACACACAGGATAGTAATCAGCCGACTCAATAGAAGCAAAGGCGAATTTTTGGTGTGGCGATCTTCTCGATGGCAAGTTTCCTTTATTCATGTGTACGACTTCTGGGCCAGAAAAGGCAATGACATCAAAATTCGTATGGTCACCTAGTAAAGTTCTGTTTCCTGTCACAAAACAATCTGTGAACGGGCATTTTCTATCAATAAAACCTTGTCGACCTGTGCCCATATAAACGAATGGCACATTTTTTGTCGAAGTCCAGAGCAAGATGTACTTTAATTTGCCAGTACTATTTACATTACTATTTACACTTATCAAAGTATTTTCATTGGAACTAGCTATAGTCTTTCCTAGTTGCAAGGGTTCTGTTATTTTAAAACTAAGTAATTTATCTTCTCTCACTGATGTATATAAAAGCACAACTGCAACCAATAGAAAGCACACAAAAAATAGTTTTGCTTTGTTATTTCTCATGTTTTACACCGACAACACGTCCGGCCACTCGACAGCAGTGACTTACAATATCAGTTGTTGTATTCGACTAATCTTTACCATTACATAAAATTTTATCAATATGCAACACGTGTACTTAAATGTTATGATAAGTTAACTTTTTTTATATTATGTTCATATTATCTTTACGTACCTATAGGGTCTATAAATATTGTAATAATCGTTGTTGATATACAGTACAATGATTGTTATTTATTTTTAGTACAACTAGCAGAGTTTTTTCCGGCTTTCCTCTGTAGAAACAAATTTTAGATCCGGTGGTGTTTTGTGATACGACGATAGTTCAAGATTGTAAGTACATAAAGCCTATAATATGAATAAAGTCAAAATAAAGAATTTGTCAATTTTAATTCAAACCAAATCACCCAGTGTCTCCAAATTTTGTTTACGCTTAAACCACTGCGCGAATTTTGATAGTATTTGCTAGGCCTTGAATTTAGGGATGTGGATGTAACCACGGATTACAGCTAGTATACTATAATCCATACTTATATTATAAATGCGAAAGTAGCTCTGTCTGTCTGTCTTTCCATCACGCTAAAATTACTGAACCGATTATAACGAAATTTGGTACAAAGATAGTCTAAAGCCTGGGCATAAAGGCTACTTTTTTTTTTTAAATCAACCCCAAAGAGATTGCGCGAGGGGTTGAAACTTTTTATAATTTTACGCTTTCACAGCCAAACCGCTAAACCGATTGTAATGAAATTTAGTACACAGGTGGTACAGAGCCTCAGATAAAATATAGGCTATTTTTAACTGGAAAAAAGTGTCATAGGGGCGGAATCAAAGATTATACGAAAGTCCACGCGGACGGAGTCGCGGGCAACAGCTAGTAATAAATATGGTAATAAAATGTATGCACACATAATAAGTGTACATCAACAAAACAACAATAGCAATTGCATATATTTTTACACATTTATTACATTACAACTGGATAGGTAGCGAAATTAAAAAAAAAACTGCTTACTGTGGAACAGAAGAAATACTTCAACTTGCTGATGAAATGTTATTAATTTAAAAAATATAATATAAATTTACTGCCGAAAAAGTCATGTCTTCCAGGCAAACTGAGCAGGGTTTCTTAAAACAAAGCCAATACATTATATATATTTTTAACAATCATATAAATATTCTAATGTTTCGTAGGTACTCTTTTACTGAAAAGTTTATTTTTCTAAAGTTAGATAAAATAAAAATAGGAGCGTCAGTTTTTACTGTTCCCCCTAGACAGTAAGGCATCTGTTAATTTACTAAATAAATAACGACGACGTTTTGTGGTTTAACACTTCACATTTTTTGTAACGAAATTGTTTATTTTTCACCTTTTCGGAGAGGTTATTGAACTTAACCAGGAACTTCTTAGGTCATAAAAATTATTACTTGAAATGAAAAATATACTTATTAATTTAAAAAAAACACAACGTTTGTACTTTTCTGGATGATTTACTGTTTAAACTGAACGTTAGCATCTATATGGAGGATCCCACCATATTTTAAAGTTTCTATATATAGACGTCGTTTTAACAAGTTTTTCTTCAAATAACATTGAACAAAATCGACAGTAATCGTTAGTTTCAGCTGTTTCAGACCGTTTATGATAGGAGTAATGACTTCGCCATTTAAAATAATCGGCATACTTTACTGGATCTTCAATTAACTCGTTCATTTTCGCAGCCAATTTTTTTGGTCCCAATTTTCTTGCGTCGAGATATATATTATCAGGCATAAATCTGGAATCATAATATAATAATATAAATTACTAGCTGTTGCCCGCGACTCCGTCCGCCTGGATTAAATTTCATATAAACTTTGAACCTTCCCCCCCTTTTAACCTTTTTTTCCAGTTATAAAGTAGCCTATGTCCTTCCCCAGGCTCTAGACCATCTGTGTACCAAATTTCGTTCTAATCTAAGTTTATAAGCTCAAGTTTTAGCATGATGGAAAGGCAGACAGACAGACAGAGTTACTTTCGCATTTATAATATTAGTATGGACTAATGCGATAACGTAAAATAATTTGTTAAATTTGATTTTGTTTCAAATTTAAATATTTGTAACTTATTAAAAGCCATGCTTTGATATTTTTTAAAACGAAATTCTTTTCGTGTCAAAATTCTGTTAAATTACATATTCTATTTAAAATGTTGATAGTAATATATGCTCATATAAATAAGCTAAGCCTATATAGAAACGATATAAAAAGATTTGAGACTTTTCTTAATTCATGTAATATGTACCTGGTATAATTAGCACCGCCGTAAACCACGGGGATTGCAAGATTCTGTAAAGCATGTAATAATTTCTCAGTAACATAGTCTTTGGCAAAAGAATTTTCAAACGAAAGATAAAAGAAGTAATCCCTTTGTATGATTTTGTCACATTCCTCCTCATTATCACGGGAACACTTTAAAGTACCGCAATTTCCATAAATATCTATTTTCAAGTCGTACTTAGTTAATTCAGCAGATAGTTCAAGAACGAAGTCATATCTTTTACTTCTCGATAAACAGTTTGACACAAACCAAGCAGCAGCCTTAGTTTTGTTCTTTAATTTATATTCTATTTCTTTACTGAGCGGTTTCATTTGTTCTAAATCTATCCATTGCATTTCTGGTTTAGGACCAATCACTTTATTCTCGGCATCTTTGATAGCTATGTATCCCCAAAGGGCATCTGAGTCTAATTTGTACGTCCAAGTCCAATTGAAGTAGTCATCCCAAATATTGGAGCATACGGGATAGTTATCTGCCGATTCTATAGATGCAAACACATATTTCTGATGCGGTGATCGTCTTTGAGGCAGGTCCCGTCTCCACATTTGCACTATTTCAGGCCCAGCGAATACAACAACATCGAAATTCGTATAATCCCCTAAATAAGAACGGTTGCTTGTAACAAAACAATTTGTCTCTGGGCACTTTCTATTAATGAACCCTTCTTGTCCTTCTCCCATATATATAAATGGCACAGTATCGGGCGACGTCCATTGCAGAATATATTTCATACTGCGATCTTCTTTTAGAATTAATTTGTTATCATTATTGGTTAACGTAATAAAACTATAAATATATTGTCTATTGAAATGCTGTATGCAATAATATATAAATGTCAGCGTCGATGCTATAAAGAAAAAAGCGAATAATTTAAAAGAACTATTAATTTTCATTTTATACGTGTTTTAAGATCCAAAAAACGCGAGCTGCACTTGTGTGTACGTTATCACGACTGTTGTGAAAACAAACAACATCATAGCGGCATCTTGAATGAAAAACTCAGTTTACTGTTAACCTCCGATCTCACCAATTAGCAATGCAATGACAAGAGTTATATAGTTACAACGAATCACTTCACTGTCAAAAATTAAATGATTTAATCAATTTTATTATAGGTACCTTTAGATCTTAATACTATTATTGTAAAGAAAAGTCTTTAATTGATAATTAATTAATAAAACACTTGTTACAGGGTACTGATGACTCGGCAAGAAACAGCTAGTATGTAAAAAACCAAGTAATTTCTCAGTACGTTTGTTTCGTAAAACTTATTTACTTTTTTTTTTAATGCTTAGGAATGTTAGATTAAACATTAATGCTTGCACAATAGTACACTATAATAACCTTATAAAGAAACCGTTTCGTATTTTAAATTTAAGCTTACAAAAAATTGGTTACAAAGGTGTGCTTCTTAAGATTTACTAAACGAAAAGCGAAGGGCTCACTTGAGAATATTTGAAAGGTGTGAAAAATGAAAGATATAATGTGAATTGGTACGAGTGGGCGTGCTTATCACGCACACAGCTATCTTTCGATCAATAATTCACTGTCATATTGTTACACCTCGTTAGAGCTGTTCATACAAATTGCGAATGCATTGCTCATACTTGATAATAGACTTAACATAACTGAACAATACTGAGCTAATATAAATCATGTTTTCATGTATTCCTATTTTAAAATTGCTAATTATATATAAATTTATAATAATATTTCTGTATTTTCGTTGTATCATTAGCTGTGTTTGTGGTTTTACCCGCATAAAATCGAGTTTGTTAAGTTTAACTTTTTATTATATGATTGGGTGCAAACGAGCAAGCGCGTCACCTGATGTTAAGTGATCAGCGCCGCCCATGAGCACTCGCGTTGTCACGAGTGTGTTGCCGGCCTAAAACTAAAAGTACGTCACTCAAAAATACGTAAAATAATTATCATAATCGGGTAAGTAAACTAAAAGTTTATTACCCTTTTACCACGCAAACTTACTTAAACTTTAGTTATTTGAAATATCCTTAGTAATTTTATAATATACATTATTAAATATTAAGCTTAAATAACGTTATTATTTACCTGTATTGCGGTTGAATTTTTGAGTGGGTATAATTCTGATTTTGCGATTGAAAATATTTCATAAATAGAAAAATAACAAAAAATAATTTTACAAAACATGTTCAAGGTTTTAAATATACTTAATTCGCGAACATTCAGTCTGGCAATGTCTTATAGTGTTTTATAATTAACACCAGTCTTGGAGCAGAACGGAGGCGACAGGGGTCCGTTTTGACCTTTACCTTGAACGGTTAAGAGTGTCACGAACTAAAAAATACGTCTATATATGTACATACAAATAATACCGGCTAATGGAACCATTGTTGCTTTTACGTACAAAGACTTTTTACGATAACACAAGAGACTTACCTCTTGAAATTGTAAGGCTCTCTCAGTGGCAAAAGTATTTTTTTATTTAAGAATACATCTTACATGGATCACCAGTTTCGTTGAGAAGCCCAGGTTATAAAAAATTTCACTAAGAAGGTAGATTTAAGATACTCGAATACGTTTCCATTAGAAAAAAATTTCTATCACGCTTATGAACTAGTTTAAACCAAATTGTATGCGCAAAATATACGACAGATATGCTATTCACGTGAAAAGGAAAGCACTTACTCTTCCTATAGAATAGTACACGTATATTGAATGGTTGAATACAAGCCGGATGACAAAAGAATGACTTCGTTGCGTCAGCCGACTCAGCATCGGAGATGAAGCTTTTGTGGTCTTGGAAAATCAATGTTAAATATTTTGCGAGATACAGCAGATTGTACGTGACATCCTGAATATCGCGCTGAAACGGGTTTTTCTTTGAAAACCAGCTGGAAAAGCTGTTAGCGAGTGTTATGGATTGTGTAAAATGATTGTTATTTATGAAGGATAAAATTGATATAAAGTGTTTGTAAAATAAATGTTAGATCTTCTAACATTTATTTACAACATTTAGTATTTTTGGTTAAAGTTATCTTATACTATATACCTATATTTTATACGTCTTATATTAAGTATATACAACATGATGTGATATAGCCTGAAGCCTTCTTTAAAAAATGGACTATCCAACGCAAATATAATATTTCAATTCAGACCAGTAGTTTCTGAGATTAACACTTTCAAACAAACCAACGATCTCTTCAGTTTTATAATGTACGTTTTTATTTATAGTTCGAGTCATAACAAACGAAGCAACAACTAAATCCTTTTCATTCAAATATTAAAAACATTAACATGGTCATGCTGTATCAACAAATAAATATGGTTTTCATATAATGAATTGTATATTCCGAATATTAATTGTACACACAGCTGGATGAATAATATATATTTAATACGACCCGCGGCCGTCCTTGACCTACCTGTTGCTCTGTCCGGGGGAAACGATTTATATCACTGCTAGAGAGAGTTCACATGGGGTAGTACTTTCGTTAAGTTGAGTAACCAAGTAGGGTAAATACGAGGCAGATATTATAAATGCAAAACTAATCTGTGTGCTGCTACCCTTTCGTTCCTCAACTGTTGAACCGGTTGAAAAAGAATTGATACAGACATTGATACATTGATACAGAAGTTACATAATATTGGTACAGTAAAGAATTTGAAAATTAAATAGACATACCTTCCATAGCAATAAAAAAGTTAAGAGGAGTTTAAATTTTCTACCCACGACAGTAAAACCTCATTTAGTATGTAATATAGTAACTTACTATATTATATTAAAAAAAATTGTAAATTTTCTGGCACTGCGAAAGCGAAAGCACTATTTAGTACTTTTGAGAGTTCCCAATACGAAGAAAGATGTAGTTAAAACATTCAACGTTAAGCATTATTCCGCATAATGCGCAATAATACTATAATTGAAAAACTAGGACAGATAAGTTTTCGCGTCACCAGTTCTGAATAAACAGGAATAGAACAGCTTGGAAAAGTATGTAGTACGGTACAGACATTTCTTATTAAATAGAAAATATATAACACGGTACATTTATAAAGTTCAACGCTGTGTGGCACCACACTTACATTTATTCATTTTCATTTCGGCCAGTTTATTATTTAATCCGTCGGATATTGGTCCAGATTACCTTGGTAATCTGTCTTGCAATTAATAGCTGTGACATATTATTAATTACATTTTTGGGCAACGAATTATTATAATGTCTTTTTACGATTCTTTTAAAGAGGTTTTTGTTACGCGATATGAAGAAAGCAAGGGTTTAACAATAAAATGATGAAAAGATGAGGCAATTATCTGTATCAATTATTAGATGGTATACGTACAAGATGCCCATTACTCTAGGTGTGTAAGTGCCCTGAAGGCTTAAAGTTCCCTTCTGTCTCTTCTTTTTTACCCAATATCAAGGCATCTGAGGATTGCAACTTTTAATAGGCGAAAGTAAAGGATTGCTTCTGCTTCCGCCTGACATCACATGAAAAATCGGTTTAGATTCTTGTCGATTTAGATTTTTCAACTTAAACAATTAAAATATGTTTATTATATTGGTTTGTACAACTATTAAACAAAACTTAGATTTCTTAAATATATATTTATAAGGGGATTTTACCAATTTGAGATTTTTAAGAACATTAGGTACTTTGTTTGAAACTTAACTGAATTTCGTCACGTCAGTCTTACTTTTTATCTTATCTTACTAAATATTTTGGTTATTATAATCGTTGATAGTAATCAAAGATTTCTTAATTAACAGTTGTTACCCTTTATCGCTTTGATCGTAAAAACGATAAAACGAATACTTCCTTTAAATATGTAAAAAATTTTAAGAATTTTTAAAATTGCTTATTGAAAATGAGTTCTGAAAATTGATATCGATGCCCTAAAGTCTTATAATGATAAAACAATGATTTAGTTGAACCGTTTGTTCGAATTGGAGACGCAAATGCGTAAAATCTCTTAATGACCGCTATTTATCGGTATAATAAGACCAATAAGGACGCCATTGGGATCGTAAAAGCATAAAAGCTCGTATGAAAACGTTTGAGTACGTATTTAATTAATTGGTTTTGCGGGACTGTTTGACGTTTAGTAAGCCCAGTATGGTTTATTGAGCGCATATCTCTTTATTCAAATAATAGCTCTTTTAAACGTAATTTTCAATTCGAATTTAAAGTGTTATCCACACCAAATATGTTTTATAATCACTAACACATTCTAGTATAATTAACTTTTAGGATAGATTAAAAAAACTGACAAATGATTCCTTCATAATGAATAATCGTGATTCCTAATTGTTATAGTAACCGTCAATTACCTTTAGCGGTGAACGAAACCTGCGCAGAAGTCAAAAATAAGGTATCGAGGTAGCGGTGCGGCGCGCGGGGCGCGTGATCGTCATGTGCGCGAGCGTTGATTGGTTGTCCCAGTCGTGTTGTCTTTCTCGCACCAACGAGCGCGATTCTACCGATGCGCAGCTATTCTCGTCAATCGCTAAACATTTTTGACGGTTACTATACCTAACCATTCTACAATGCAACAAAAAAAAATCATCAAAATTGATTTACAACCTATGAATTATCCACTAAAAATCAAAATACATACATAAATAATAATACATAAATTGAGACACCTTTAATAATTATTGAAGTCCATTGAAAAAAAATAACCTTCAATTCAACAATTTTTGTACGTATCTGTTTCTAGATGTTACAGAAACCTTGTATGGCATCAGATTTCCTGCATTAAAATATTCTATACACGGTAACATGATATTCAATTCGAAACACGTTAAAAATCTGGCAACGATTGAGATAGAAAATTTTAGATTAAGTTAACTTACATGTATAATGCATGATAAAGTAATAAATGTAGCTTTTACAATATTTACGAGACTGACTATTGCGTTGCGTTGAAATAGGGAAAAAGGGAAGGATTTTTGATGAAAGGGAATTATGAATAGGATACAAGAGGGTGGGAAGGGAAAAATAGGCCTCTGGTGATCCCGCTTACCGATCGTAACGCAATGATATCCCTGAGGAGATGTTACAACAACGATAGTTTTCTGTGGGATTGTATATACCTACCCATTATGCTGATGAGTACATACTAAGAACGCCTCCGGTACCGCCTTGCAGCTGACTAAATGTATTATTATTTGTATTGAAGGTGTAACGTCAATGTCAAATTTGATTAATTGTTTATGCCTCTTCTTCTTAAGAAAAATTAAAGCTTATCTTTCTGAAAGATTCTCTTCAAAATTATATTGCGTATATCTCACAATTTTAAGATGCAACATTGTATAAAAATGTAGCTTAATTACAATAGGATGGACTTACGTTAGAAATAGCAGAAAAATAAATGGTAAAGACTTAACAACTACTTTAATTAATATTTAATTCAGATCGTAAAATACGTGTAATATAGTATATCAGGTTTTTGAAGGATTATTATATAAATAAATTAAATAAACTCTTAGATTGTTTCAAGATACTAAACTTCTTAATACGTACACATGTACAACGCCATAGTAAGACATCATATTACTTGAGTACAGACAGCAACGAAATCAATGTTCGCAAATACAATAATTATTATTATTTACCAGCTACCTCGATCTATTTGACCCCAATAAGAGCCGCTGTAATTGAGAAGCATTATGTTACACAAGCCGAATGCGTGTCAAGGTTGAGATGAAAGTGATAGTATCTGGTCAAGGTCCCCACTAGTCCAGCAATGTGACCACTTTCACTAGCTTGGTTTGATTTGTAGGCGGTAGATGAGTTTAATAATATTAGTTTGATTGATGAGGTACTCTACGTATGTTGTTGTTTACCTAAAGGATAGAAGTACTAGTTTTAACCGACTTCAAAAAAGGAGGTTTCTCAATAAGACGGTATTGTGTCTGATGGTGTTTACCCGAAGGATAGAAGTAATAGGCTTATGATAAAATGGTTACTTGAAGCTTCGTTTGAAATGCTATCTTACTTATGAATAAGAATAGCATTTATTAAATATTATTTTGTATGATTAGACGGTACTACAGTTTTATTGACACCACAGGTTTATTGTTAGCTAAAGGATACGAAGGATGAGAAGTAATAGGCTTATGATAAAATGGTCACTTCGTTTGATATGCAATCTAACTTATGAATAAGAATAACATATTATAAAGTATATAATCTTTGGTATGATAGGACGGTACGATTTATTTTGTTTACCCAAAGGATAGAGAATAACTAAAGAATAGGTTTTAGATAAGATAATGGGCAACTAAGATAGCTCGTTTGACAATAAAGCGACCTTAAGAGACTTATGAGACTTAAAGAAAATGTAAAAGAGAATATATGACTTCTTAGTTATGCAATGACATCTCTGAAGAGCAGCTTCTTGATCATGGTTTTTTAATAGATTGGTTAATAGTGGGGAGTGTCTGTTAGACAATACTAACATTTTCCAATCTTTATATATTTGAAAATGTTTTTGGAGTTTTGAAAACAAAACAGACCGCCTTGGACTGATAAGACAATGTAGGTTTGATGTTTAGATACTTTTTACATAATATATTTATATATTATAATACTTCCCGATCTATTTAGTTCTAACGTAATATTTATACACCTTTTTTTCTTGCCTTTGATATATATGTTTCATAATACTTTAACTAATTGTAAAAAAAGATTTTAACTATAATATATATTTCTAGTATACTTCGCTTTTGAAGGAAAAATTTAATAAAAATAGTTACGATAAATTTTCCTTATATCATAATTTAATAATTATTTCAATAATTGATGGCGATTTTAAAGTCGTGATGATCGCTAAGTAATATGATGTCACCTCATTTTATGCACAACATGGGTTTTTCTAGCAAATCCTGTTATATAGGAAACAAAGAAACTATAAGATATAATATTTATTACTAATAACTTCTTACGTTGTACTTCGAGTAAATTTTAATTCAATTTATAACTAAATTATTATTCTTTAGATCGGTCCTATAAAACAGTTAATCGTATTTTGATATTTTATTTTAACAATAAACTACACATCTGAAGAGAAACAATGCAGTTTTTGGAAGAATATAAACTTTAATTTATTTTGGTGCGAGTGAGATAACACTATATGGTAATAAAATTAAAATGAACAAATACTATTTGTTTGCAACAGGATTATTGTAATTTTTATTATTTTTTTCTTTTAATATAAATTATATTTTTATACACATGTTATTTTCGTTTTTATCAAAGACATTTACAACTTACATTAAATAAGTATAAACTACGGGTTCACGAAGTATTAAAACTATAAACGACGACCTTTTAATTGCAACGTATCGATACTAGTCACGGATGTGGCTTCGGGTCATTTGAAGTATGACCATAAAATAGGTAACGCAAAAGGTTAGGTTATAGAATTAAAATTTCTAGCAGACTACTAGGTACGCCCAAAAATTCGTTATATATTTTTTTTAAGGAATTCGAATTGAACTATAATAGTAAATTTCATTGTGATTGAAATGTATGCGATAAAATGACTTCCCTTAATTTTATACGACATTTTGTAAAAATCAACAAGACGTAGGATAGTTATTTACGAAATTAAAAGAATAAGGATCTTTTATATTTTTTCAATATTAATAAAAGCAAAACTTTGAACCGTAGCACACGATATAGCACAATGAAATACAAAACTAAAGGAATATTAAAATCTTCCCGGGCAGATTACAATCGGACCAATTCAACGAACAGCCCGCTACACATACATAATATTTAGATTGTTAAATGTAGCTTAATGGCTCGCGACCGGAACGCTGACGCAACCATAAAGGTCGTATCGACCAGTTCCAAGGCATCCACATTCCAACTGATGCGTAGTTAGATGGGCCTCTTCATTTTACACCATCCGACTTCTTTCGAGATATGATGCCTTAGTAATTTTTGTTACCTTACATTGAAAATTATCGATTTATTTTGTTTTTATTATATTAAAACAAGATGTGTGTGTCTCCATCGGTTGATGATCAAGCTGTTTGAAACTTTAATTTCTAAATGAATTGTTTAAGGGTTCCGTAGATAACGTGTACGGGACCCTATAACTAAAACTCGGCTGTCCTTCCGTCTATATGTCACTATCTTATCAACTGCTATCATCAGCTAGACAAATAAATATATATAGATATTTTTACAGATAATGCATTTGCTGCTTATAGATGCTATAACAATAGGTAACTACAAAAAATAAGTAAAATTAATATTTGGGGGGCTTTATGCCTTAAAATTTTTGTTTCATAGTTTTAATAATTGTAAACCCTTAAGACTCAAGTCTGACGCGTGCTCGGTTATAGTATTAAACGTTTGTTAGTAGACTAAAAATAAAAACACCTAAATCAATCGAATGAACTTATCATTTTCAGATGCTGCTCAAACTCGTGTCTCTCGTATCGTTCGTGGCGCTGACTAGTTGTGATGTGTCTCACCTAGAGGAGGTGACTACATTACCACCTCCACCGAAGCCGTATGCTTTCTCATACACTGCTGGACGGTACCCAGGACATACTGACAGACAACACGCTGAAGTTAGCGATGGCAGCGGTGTTGTTCGAGGTATACGATAGGCTTATTAATCAAGAACAGGAAGAATAGTCTATGAGAACAAGAATATGCTTATCTGGGGACTAATTACCGATAACTATCTAACAAAAATGAATACTTTTTGCAAGGAAATTAACAATTCATCCTCACAAACTTTCGTTTTTATAATATTATGAGTAACGTTAAAATTGTATGCTTGTCTACCATCCATCCCGCCGTCTGATCTTTTATATTTGTCATCCATTTCATTTTACTTTAAAAACTTTTATCAAAACTGATTTTAAATCAAAACTGCATACCGATTGATTCTCTCCACCACCCGTAGAGTATTATTTATGACAAAAACAGGTCCTATTTCATTAAATTCTTACATTCCTGGTTCTAGTTTTTTTCTTTTTAAACCTGTAGTATCAATTTGACCTTTAAATATCAAATGTGTATATTTGTAAAGCGTAAACTCCGAAATGTCGATAGAATTTGGCGTCGATATGAATAATACATTCCAAAGATCCATTTTTTTCGCTTACAAGCAAAAAATTAACACTAAATTGTAGTCAAAATGTTGCGCCATTGCTTTAAGTATAAGAATTAAATTTGTTCACGTAAATTAAGAAACTGAATTAATTAATTGAAGTTAAAATACGTTTTGATTTATCACCACAACTAATTACAAGCAATTTAAGTGGACCAGTCAATCCAATCATTATTTACCATGTTTATATAACAGTTAATGCAAACTTTTCAGGCACTTTCTCCTACGTGGACCCTAGACAGAAGGTCCGGACGGTAGACTACGTAGCAGACAGAGATGGTTTCCACCCGGTGCTCAGTGATGCACCTCCCGAACACCCAACTGACTCGGAGTCCGTAGCTAGAGCTAAAGACAAGCACTTTGCCTTGTACGCTAAGATCGCTGAGGAACACGCGCAACACCCTTATCCCGATGGTGAGTTTAGGAACATAAAAGTTTATGTAGCAGAGCGTATTTTTCATCTAGTACTAAGTGATGTATTTTGACCATAACTCGCTGACCGATTCATTTGCTAGGAACCAAGAACTATTGTTTTGGTGATAAAATGGCTATTATAAGACGCGTAAGTGTTGCAATTGTTTCCAGAAGCTCTACTCCGAACACAATCGATGTCGATTTTTATTATTATCGATGCAGTTTTTGAGCAACTTCGAATTGATATAAAAACTTTTTTGTTTCTGTTTCGATTAAATTCCGATAAACTGATGTGCGATCCGATTCTTTATTAGAGTATATTTAGTCTCATAGCTTGGTTAGCAGTATCAAAAAATTTCGATATCGACGACGATTGCATTCGGAGTAGCTGCTCTGATTTAAATGAGGCATCGCAGAAAACCCGACAAACTGTTGTCTTGTCTAAGATCAAATATTTCGACATTTGGGTTAAGGAATTGGTAAAGAATAAATTTCACCGGAACATAATTATATCCTTCAAATATAAAATATAATATAATGTAGAAAACCAGTCTCGCCTATACATTAAAATATGAATAATATGTTTTGTAGTTGCCAACTAAAAGAAGATTAATAGAACAGCTAGCCTTTGAAACCAAATTTTACTTTACAATTGTAGGTCATTAAATACGATCAATTCATATCAATTCTTATCTTCCCAAAGACATGTCAATTTAATGTATTGCAATAATATTTTCAGAAGCATCAGTACCCCGTCAATCAGAAGCAGTGGCAGCAGCTGCAGCGAAACATGCCCAGCTGTTCAGAGTGATAGCTGAACAGCACGCCAGGATCGCAGCAGAAAGAGAAGCTTTACAGCGCGAAGAAGAAGAGAAACAGCACTTACAAGACCTAGCTCTTAAGGACTATTAAGCCAATAGCGTAGCCAATATAGCTTACTAGCCTAGTTTTCCAATTATAGCACTAACGCGCATTATGCGGCTACAGCAACTCTTTTCATAATCGAGCACTCAAAGTTCACGTTCCAATTAGCTTCAGTATAATTCGGCAATGTGCGCCACTGAGTCGCACTATGCTCTGTCGTTGGAAAACTAGGAAAGAAATCGCCAAGGGAAATATTTCGAACAAACGAACTATAAATTACGACCAAACTCTCCAAAAGAATATTGAAATATGTACTTATAATTTATTTTTAATGTCATTATAATGTTCATCGCAGAAGGAATAATGTATTTATTAATATTGTAGATGTTTTAATTAAATAATTATGACTTGCATAATGTAATCAGTGTAATATTTTAATGAAAAGTGCATACGTTTAAGAAGGCGCCATCTAGTTTGGTTATTTTTAAATCGTAAAATTTGAAAAAGTTTTTTTTAATGTAATTTGTTATTTTAAAAGTGAATCATGTATGTCATATACGAAAAATGTTACCTTTAAAATAAAAATTTGTACTTTTATATTCGCCATATTTTAGTGAGAACTGAAATAAAGTATGATAATACTATTTATTAGTTTTTTTATTAAGATCTGTGTTCCTCTTACAAACCTAAGAATGTTATTTTATGTGTTCCTTGATAGTTTTGATTTCAAAATTCATGTATATGTCTTAGCCTTAAATATTAATATAAGAATAATATTTCCTTTTCCCAGTCTGTAAATTGTTATTCTTAAGTATTTTAAAGAATGAATAATCTCCTTAATGGCGAAGGAATAGGATGGATAAATATATTTTTCAGGATTTATATTGCATATAAAACTACATTAATTGATTGTTAACACTATTAATATATTGTTAAATTTATTCAATGTCCTTCGTACAGCTTTTGGTCAGTCATCGTTTCTGGTAAATGGTAGGCAGTCCGGGATTTATCCTGTGCTGTCTGAAATGTGAAATACAAGATTATAGATTATTCAATACTTTGATAAAAAGCATATTTTTTTTTGTTAAAAATATTCGTTCCGATATAACATATCAATCTGGAAAAAATATCAATGTAAGGATAAGCTTACATCTTGCTTAAATAACAAATGGGAACTTTAATTGTTAGCATTTTGGAAACCACTGGAAATCAGCGTTGGCTCTGTTAATTCACTATTATCAACTCCAGCATATAGTGTCCATATAGTGTTACTCTGGCACATGAATAATATTAAGTAATGCATTTGTTTGGATATTAAATAAGTTATAATTAGTGCTTACTTGTAGGGGGAGGTGGTGGGGGTCCTCCGTGACATCCCGCACTCTTCTCCGGTCCTTGCAGACCAGCTTTCGGGACTGTGGTCATTCCAGCCTGGAGTGAAATCAATCATGTGTCAATCATTAACACTTAAATAGAAATATAAATAGATCTCTTCCAAGCAAATTTTAATAAAGACATACACGAAAGTAGTAAGGCAGTGAATACAAAAAGAAGATAACACACACTTTATAATCACATCTATACACAACATAGGAGAAAAAAAAACGGTAACTTTAAGTTAAACTGAAGGCTAAGTAGTATTAGAATGACGGTATATATAACATAAACTATGGGATACGAACTATGCGATAGAATATTCCTGAAAGTACGAGGATGGTTTCGGGTAGGATGGGTACAACGAGAACGAAGTTGCGTTGGGACAGCTAGTTTATTATATAAAAAACTAGCTCTTGCCCGTGACTTTGACCCCCCTTCCCCTTTATAACCCTTTTTCCGAGTTAAAAAGTTTATAAATGTTTTATCTCAGGCTCTAGATCTGTGTACCAAATTATCATTACAATCGGTTCAGAGATTTGGCCGTGAAAGCGCAAACTCATAAAAAGGATCAACCCCTCGAGTAAATTTTTGGGGGTTGATTTAAAAAGTAGCCTATGTCCTTCCCCAGGCTTTAGACTACCTTTGTACCAAATTTCGTTCTTATCGATTTTTAGCGTGATGGAAAGACAGACAGACAGACAGACGGACAGACAGAAAGACAGAGTTACTTTCGCATTTATAATATTAGTAAGGAAGTAAGGATAACTTACCACAGATGCAAAAATGATGGCCAAAACAGTGAACAGGAGCAATACAATCCTCATTTTGAATGTTGATCTTCAACGTTTTGTGTGAACTGTATGATACACAATTCCATCGCCCTTTTATAGCTAGAAACATAATAATAACGCTTTTCTAAAGATATAAATTATAAATATTGTGTCACTGAAAAATAGTCTTTAAGCCTGTATAAAAGATTCGACTTTTCATTGAATATTTTATTTATTTGTTAAAATTACAGAACGATTTGTTTGGGCGACAGAGCGTTTTAAATTTAAACGTTTACTGGCTTTTATAGAATAGTTGACAATTTGTTAAAATAGCATGAAATTGGAAATTGGTGGATAAATATTTTGTTTTTTTGCACTGTGATAAGTTCCTGATTCATGAGCCCTTACTTATACTTATTTATTCAAAATAAGGTATTCAGATATGTGAAAATTCAAGTACAGACGTCAGGGAATAAATAAAGAAAAATATTTGTCTTCTTCTTAGTCGGACACTCTTGTCAGAGTGGTCGTGGTTGCACTGACGTGGTACATGGATAGGTGGTATTTGGGTCGTGAGCTTTGAGGAGGGTAGTTTTCCCGATGATTTGCTTCCATCTCGTTCAGTTGGAAGCATACCGAGTGCACTGCACTAATGTTGACTCAGTATTTAACTATTATATAAACGTAAATATTTGCAAGTTGAAAGTTGTTATGACGTCTGAATATGTTAAACAAATTTGGAAGGAAAGTTATTTGCCTTTTACCATTTAATTATCGTATCGTTATCGGCGTTTTAATAAGCATCTTAAAACGGCAAGGTTATAGTCGTATTAACATCGAACAAATTAACTTATTATCATAAAAAACACTAGAGCATTAACTTTAATTCACTGCTTCGCTTATATCAGTCTCACAATGTATAAAAAAGTAATTATTATTTCCTATGCTAATATATAGAGCTAAAAATTATTTGGTTTTAAAACGCTTATCTGTGGAACTGTGGATCGAATTTTGGAAATTATTTTATGTACCTATATGATGGTTACATTCTTATTTTTAGAATGTATGCTAGGTAGGCACCATGTAGACTTTCTGAAAATATTTGTTACAAATTTACTCACAAATAAGATATTTTTATTTTATTTTTTCTTTTATTTTATGTATAATAATACTCTTTTGAATCTTTTAATTCAATTATTATATATTAATATACATCTACATATACGAGTTAATTTAACCGATACGATATTTACTTTGGAGTACTTGTCGGAGTAGATAACCTTGTACTGAGCTCAGTTCACTTAATACTTACGGAATAAACTTGAGGAATCTAATCGAAGCCTTTATTATGCAATGTTTATAGTCATACAAATATAGTTTTAGATAGTATATTATTATATAATATCGCTTTCTTTATTGTCTCTATGTATGGTTAAATCTTTGAAACTACTCAACCGATTTTCATTTTTTTTATCAGATAGAGCGATTAAAGAGAAAGGATTATGGGTATAATACATGCATAAGAGCGCTAGTAGTAGGCTAATATACTAAAAAACAATTTATTCAAATCTGAAATTACATATGAAAAGAATGTCTATCTACGCAATGGAAAACTTCAATTTAAAAAAAAAACAACAATTTCAACCAGTCCTATATACCCAACTATAAACAATACAAACATTAGCCATCTGTACAAATTTAAAGGTAAGTACCGCTTACATTTAATTAAAGAAACCTAGTTTAGACGATTCAAGCGTGACGCGTCAGATGGAGCGATCCAAGAAGTATCTGATAGTCAGATTACACGACTTATGTGAAAATACAGATCTTTACACTGATATTAATAGCACGCGTTGCATTTCACAAACGTTCGTTTTCTATTAATAACGGTGGATTGCTCTTAGCTCGCGGCATTGTCCACGTCTGATTAAAATTTAATAATTTCACTTTGAAGATTTTTTGCTTATACATTTTATCGAATACCTGCTTGTTTCACAGTAAACATTAGAGTAAACAAGCCACTTTTATTGCCAAATGTGTAAACATTTGTTAATAAATAGAATTATTTCTATTATTAGGAAATATGTAGCATGTGTGTGAGTACGTAGTACGTACATACATTATATATTACGGGTAAACTCTGCTATCTAATTTAAAAATTCTTTCACTGTAATATTATTTAAATACCGTATTTTAAAAATTAAATATCATATATTCTTCAAAAAACAGTCTATAAAGGGAGCTCGGATTTTAAATAGCGATCTACGTAATTCACAATTGACTAATATTGGAATTGTTTTTCCAAGAAAAATTAGTTAGGTAAATTTTCTTTTTGAAGCAATACTACGACTTTCTTCTTCTAAAAATGTCTTATCTCCTTTACATATTATGATATTATAATTAGTAATGTTACATAACAACACGATCAATACAAAATCAAACTTTAATATGTGTTTTCTCGAACACGATTATTATTAACGATAAGTATTAGTAGTATTCATACTTTAAAAAGTAGACTATATACAAAAGTTATTTTAGTTTCACAGTCCAAAGTAATTAGATAGTTTTGCTTAAATTAACTTCAAGACAATTAAAAATCGAACCCTCTAATGAAGTTTAAAGCTCTTTTAAAAAGGGAATAGAGCTTTTAATAAAAATGATAACATCCGAAAACACAATCGTGCCACCCTTGCGAATTCTCATACGCTCTTTAAAAAAACGGCTTAAGAATGAGCTACAGAGAAACGTAAAAAAATTACGCCTAAAATACATTGGAGGTAAGTCTTTTTCATTAAAACACTAACACAGGTAAAACTGTGATTAGATTTTCCTCTGACAAGTTATAAGGATATACATGATACGAATAATTTAATAACAAAATATACTAAATAAGAAGGAAATAGCATATACGAGTACATATATTTATACCTGAGTAGTGAGTACCTACTATGTAACTCCCGAAACCTTGAAGAAATGTAAACTAAAAAATTAATGTATATGTATACTTACTTGTACTATAACCAACTTAAAAATAATCACAATTCTATTATAAGTCTTTTTCCTTTTTAACAATTTAAAATACTTTTATAGTATGAAACATTTCTTATAAGGGTAATGTTGTAATTAAAAAATGTCTTCATTTTCTAATTCGATTTTAAAAATTATTTTGTACTATGTACATTATGTGCCTTTTCATATAAAGATTCATATAATTCATATAATTTTTGCATATAATTATCGCACATAAAACTGTTTTATAAACGAGCAAATGATATGAGCAGTTAGTATTTAAATATTAATTGGAAATTCTTTAAAATACTTGAGAACTTTGCCTTGTGTATTTCGGTTCTTTTTGAAAGTATATAAAACCTCTTTGTATCATTAAAAAAACTATATCTGTAGTAATTATATTTTTTGGATAAACAAAAAATATAATTCTATATCGAATATAAAAAGTTAAACTCGTTTCCCACTCTTGCATACTTTGTCATTTATAAATAATAAACACAGTTAAAATTTAAACAATTAACCTAATCCATATTATCATAACTATTAATATAACATACCAATAAAAAAATAGAAACACCGGCACAAAACACAAAACACTGGCTAAGAAGAAAAAAAAGAAAAAGAAATAAGCGCGGGTAAATTGACAGTTTGCTTTTTTAATGGCACGAGCGTTCGCGGCAAAAGACACGACGCTTTGTGGCGCGGAATGCGAATTGCGATCACGTTAACCGGCTTTAAGCTAAATCAACTGACACTCAGGTGCATGAATTGTCATATCTCGAGAATCGAGTGATAATAGAATAGCTGTAGGTTAGCCGCAAATGCGGTCTAGAGGCAATGAACTAAATATCGTAAGTGGTTCATTATCAAAGAAGGTGTTAGCGCTAATCTCGGATATGTTGCATTTTAAAATAGCTACACGTCTGGTATAGATAGAAGATTAATCTTAATAATACACCGTGAAGAAGCAAATAAACTACCTGATACAATTTTTATGTATATGAAAATTCTTCTCGCTTAATTACAATTTGTAGTTTTTCTAAAGTAAACTATACAATTTCCGTAGTTTTAAAGGGATGAAATGTATGAAATTGCGAGCCCAAAGAAATGCAATATTCGGTCCTAAAATTGTAACATTTCAATGAAATAACAAGTAATTAATATTAAAAAAACAAAATACCCGACTGCACACTAAAAAAAGAGTAATTATGTCTTTATCCCGTGGGACTTTTAGGATAAAATGTATCCTATGACACTCCCGTAATCAAAACAAATCTAACGATACCTCATACATCAAAATCCATCAAGCCGTTTAGGCTACAGGAGGTCACAAAGGAAAAGACATACATACTTACATACACTCGAAAAACATTACCCTCCTTCTTTGGCAGTCGGG
>DWAJ01000046.1:0-60401 GCA_018238005.1 Eurema mandarina | reverse complement strand
TATCATCTGGTTGAGAGACATGCTAAATTTTATAAAAAAAATGTCTGCAGCTTAGTCATAACCAATTCATAATTCATTGATGGGCAGTACCTAAAAATAGTGGAAATATGTAAAACGCACCTTATATTTGGCACACTACAACCTAAATTCAAATTAAAGATCATTGAATTTTTGTATAAATTTTGGAACCACACAAAAAGAGCAATGCTAATTGCGCCGTATTTCAAAAACAGTCCAATTAAAATAAGACGGTAGCAATATTTTCGTACCTATATGAATGCTTCGCGTTTAAATATTCAATTAGTACTTATAACTTCTACCCATTGAACATTAAATCGCGCCTGGCCAGTTTTTTGGCCAGAATATTCGTTAACAACCTCTCTGTATAAATATCGATGCATCTTTTTATTCGACTCATTTCTATATTGAAGATTTTGCTAAACGTGACACTGCCACCGAATACCATTCTTTTGTATATTTTTTAATTAATAGTCTATCTTATTTTGGTGTTCATAAATTTCAAAATTGAATAAGGGAGTCGGGATCTTGATAAACGTTAGTGGAACATCTAAAACAGACTTTAAGCAAACGTGTTAAAGTTCATTTTATGTTACTCTAGCATACAATACTGCCAAATGAAATGTTCAAAAAAAGGCTGAGACTCATATAGGGTGTATTAGGTTTTAATAATGATAGGATTGCATTGTTACCATGAGTATTGGAGTAGGAAATACCTCACGAGAAAAACGCGTGAAATTCTTTCGTTTTGATGCGCCATTTTATTAGATTCGATGGCAGAATCTGTATTGTTGAAGCGTTTATTGTGATGTGACTCTTTTATAGGCCGTCTCGATCACATTGCTTTATTCTGTTTGATCAGGACTTGTTCCTTTGTATAGATTTTGATGTTCTATACTTACGATTTTGTATGTCTTTATTGTTTTAATAGTTTTGGACTGTCTTTACGAATATTTCAGAATTTGCTGTTAAGATCTTAATTAGCGATTCTAATATAAGAAAAGACTTCATACCATTTTATCTTTCAATACAATTAATGCTATCAATAAATCTTTGTCAAAATTCATTTATAATATAAGTATAGCTTTCCTTATTAAGACTATTAGCGACTCTTCACACTCACCCGAGACAGAACAAGCACAATGTAATTTAAGAAGGCTGGTATCCCTAGCGGGTCGTGTGAACAACTTTATACCCGGACATAATGTCTTTGCACTTCCCTCTTAGAAGTTTTGCACTCTATCTCATTAAGGAGTCATTAGAATGTTCTTTATTTGATGCATTTAAAACTTTAGATTAATTTATTCACGGACTACTGCGTAAACTTTTTTGTCTAAATTAAGTTGCAAAAAATTTTTTTTGTGTTATTTTTTTTAATAGTAGTATTAGTAGTAGTATAGAGAGAATGACATGACAAGATATACCACCACAATATTCATATATGAAAAGGATCACTTTGTTGTAAAGAGCGGGCGTGGAGGTGATTTCATTAAGGCAACATAAAATTATTACACATATAATACAAATAAAGAAAAAGATAAAAAGTATACTTACTTACTTAAAGGTAGCAAATAGTTTTTACTGCAGGAAAACGACATAACATTTTCTTCAAAAAAAATTTCCGCAAAACTAAATTCGATCAGTCTGCTGTAGCCCATATATTATTTATCAATTGTATAAATTATAGGCTCATATCCGTCCTGACCCCGTGTGGGGTCATTTTACGACCGACTCTAGCGATTTATAGACCACATACAACTAGAATTTCCCGTACTTCGGTATTTTGGTATGTATGAAATTTCTAGATACTTCCAAAGATCTAAGAAAGCGATATTATTTATGTACTTATCTACCATTCAACGTAAATTCAATATTACGTAAGAAGAATAGACAAATTATCAAAGACGGTCTATGGGAAGCGATCTCTTCCAGGCAAGCAAAGAAAAGAAAATTTGTCTAGTTTACATACGGTTTTGATCAGTTAATAATGTAAGACGAGCTTTTAAATAGCCGTTTTTATCTACATGACGTTTCCAATCAAACTTCTATGGTTAATGTAAAGATAAAATTATTATGTATATTGTTTCCTATATATTTGTCAATTATATATACAATTCATAATAGTATGTTTAAATACTCTTATAAGTTACTTTACCAAACTGCACAGACTAATGGAAACATATCATTTAGTAAGTAATGATAAAATAGATGTATTATATTTAAATCATTTTTATGAAGATCTATTAAGTACCTATTCTTGCTTTGAAAGTCTCGTTTTTACATAAAACGTTATTTAGTTAATTCGAACTGGATACAAAAACTTTTCTATAAAAAGCTAGGTTAAGACTTCCTAGCCGTGAAATTGTGACAAGGCTATAACAAGGATCACAGGAGCTAGTACGATACTTGACCAAACCCAAAACTGTCGTTTATCCTAATCCAATCACCTATATTCTAAGACAATTGGTTTTGTTCAACGGTAAAAGGTATACGAGAAAGCGTTTCTCTTTGTTTTTATATGTATATAAATTTTCTGTCACATAATTGAAATAAATAATCGTAGTCTATAGAACAGTTATGGTAGTGGACTTATTATTACAAAGTGATACTTCCAGACAGAAGAGTTAAAGAGGTTTCAAGCAACTGCAAGTCTTTAAAAAATGGTTTTATTTAAGGAATGAAATTTGTTAAGAAATCAATATAGAACAACAGAAAAGTTAGTTTAAATAATTATAATATATTACATACCTTATAAAATAAAGCACACTTTCAGAATAGGTTTATTTTATATTATATAGCAGATGCTATCTGAGGGTCAAAGGATATCTATCCTTATCAGTGATTTACGTTTTAATGAATACGTAAGCAAGTACATTACTAAGTTACAATTTTTTAAGTGTTAAACAATTTCCGAAATTAATATAATAAACCGTATGTTATCACCTACAGAAAAACAGCTGAATTATGTATAAAAGAATAGTATTTTAAAAATAATAATTTCAAAAAAACATATAATAAAACCTTTCTTTTACATTATCAAATCGCTCTCACCTATGAATTAGACCATTCTGACAAGCGATTGTATTAACCCAAAATCGATCTAAAAATGCATCAGATAGCCAAACTGGACGTTATGTCTCATAAAATGTGGACCGATAAGCCGAGGTCACATTGGGACTCCAATGGGATCTTAAATGGAATTTTGTGACGATAAAATTGCAGTTGACTGGATAAAGACGCTTAGAAATGCGCGTGAAAGTTTGAGGTGTACTTATGGTGACAGTTATAGGTTACCTGTCAAATGTCAAAATATATACTTCTCTGATTTATTTCTTTTGAAACCTTAATAATTCTACTTGTGTAGATTTTTACTTTTGTTTTTTTATGACGATCTCTTAATAGATTTTTTTTAATTTTTCGTAGGTGATTTTAACAATCTTGAAAAATTAAACGGTCAGTCGAGGAGACAACGTTATTACTTAGTTACTCTATTAACATAATGATATAGTTCTTTCTTACTTCCACTGATTGTTGATAATCATTAGGAATCATTTGATAGCAACTGTCGGGTACTTAGTCGGGCATTACTGGTTCCCATGACCATATAAAATAAGGATAGGTACTATAAATATAAAACTTCGAAGGCTATTCAATTCTTTGCGGTAAATATTTCTATTTGCTTATAACCACGGATGATTTATTCGAACGGAAGGCTGTCGTGACCGTACGTTACTGAGGGAAGTTGTGGAGACATAAATCTTCAACTTCAGAGGGACGAACAATTTGGTAGATGAATAATTCTGCCTATATTTCGAAGCAGTGACTGAATTTCGCCGTTTAATATCTGTGCATTATACATGAGATTTTTTTATTGACCTGACGACGGTAACTGCAGAACATGGGCCTCAAATAATCCCCGTGCCAAATGACATAGGACTTTAAAAGTCTTAAAACATTATGTGCCAGTAAATATTGAAATGATATCTATACCCAAATCAATACTAACTGAATAAAAAGGAACATTTTTCCAAAGTTTTTAGTTGTTACCATTTCCATAAAATTCAAAGAAACACAGAAATATGAATAGGGCAGCCATTTTCTAAACATACTAAAACAGTAACTATTTCCAGAGAGACACAAACAGTAAGTCAATACATCGCCCTCCTTCAATAGACATTCCTTTGTCAATATACCTAAGTAATAAAATGCTCGCAGGGAATTATACTATTTGCATACAGTACTGGAATATTTCGCCTCGGTGTCCGTTGCAAGTGTTGAGTTCCGATTCACTTATATTTGTATTTCAGACATGTGAAAGGTTTATTGAATCAAATTCTTTGCGTGCTATCGAGCTGATCTTGTCTGGTGAAACTTTAATAAGATGCTTTCTACGAAGAAAAGGATACGGGGAACGAAAATTGAACCTTGACGTATTCTCTTTTATTTGTTCCTGTGCTAAGAAATATCTTGTTTCCTTAGTTCTTAGTGTACCTTCCGTTTATAATGCTATTTTAAGGTGTGAATATAAAATAAGGTATAACAATAATGTTTTGTATTTGTATGTGACACTTAAACACATACAGGTACAAAACATTATCTTTGTAGTGTTGTTTCAATGAGTTACACCTCAATAAGTTCTAATCCAAAAACTACTTTAACATAATCCTTGATAATAACATGCGTAATTACGTGACTCGGTTTACCTATTCAACCAATGATTACAATAAAGGAATTAAAAAATGAAAATGTGTCAGCGTTAGCATGTTATTGTTATGAGGTCAATGCATAAAGCGGTGGAGGGTGGCGAATGGCTAGGGCTCATAATTGAATTTCCGATGGCCGCGATAAAGCGACGGAAGACAGCCGGCACCGCCCGTGTCGCGGTAATACCTCGCGACTCAATCCGCAATTACAGTAATTTCAACACGCATTCATTACCCAAAATTGCTTTAATTAACCTTCTCCAAAATCCCCATCACACACCTGACCGATATCCCGTATCCTCCATTTATTAAGCCTCATTTCATTTATGTCGTAGCGCTAAATGCAACAATTATGAATACTAAAAGCGGCTTGATGAATGCATCCATTTAGAATTTAAAATTTATGACGGGTTGCCGTATTCATTACTTTTACGACTTCATTGCGGAGAGGATTCAACACATCGCAATGTATTTAAAATTTTATGTTTGTGGCCAATTGCGTATAATAAGGTAAGGTTATTACCTAGCTAAGTATATTTGATGATAATTTTATTTCAGTAAATTTCTTTTGCACACAAAACAGCAAAATTTTGTTTACCACAAGATTGCCAGTGTAATAAGATTTCTCATATCACAGTACGCGCGCGAAGAATATGTTCGAGACACATTTTAGCATTTACGACAAGTAAATTTTGTTAACGAGCAACACCTGAACGTTAAAAAACCGTAAAGTAAAGCATCCTCGGCGTAAGTTAGTGAAAATTACAGTGCGATAGAATCCATTAGGTCGTAATTGCTACTCTGACTCTATAATTGAGATCGTTAATGGGAGAAGATTAAATAATTTGTGCGGAGTGCTGCGTGCGGCTGACGATTGAATTTTACCAGACCTGCCCGAAGACAGCCATTATGTCTAAAGAATTGTTTCATGTTTACCACTTTTTCTGTGTTTTCCATTTTATTCTGTTTTTGTTAATTACAACTAAAGAGTGCAGTTGTGTCGGCTTTTGTTTATCGTAAGCAAAAGTCGTATAAAAAAGTAGATAGCCATAAATATTTCGGCTTAATGAAGAATTTTTAATAAGGGCAACGGAAAAATCGCGCAAAACCCGTGAAAGCAGTGGACTTAATGATATTGAAAACAATGTTAAATTAACTACAAAACGGGAAAAAACACTGCACAGAATTTTGCTGAAAGCTATTTTTGTACTGTTACGTAAATTAAACCAAGTTTTACGTTCGGAATAAAATGTGTAAATTGGAATACGCAGTTAAAAACGTTTTAGTGTAAAATGGTGCAAAAAATCTGTGTGTTTTTTAATCTCACTATGCATATCCGCGCGAATCCGGGAAAGCGAGAAACCGCGTTTCAATGATTAATTCCCTTTCAATTATTGACAAATTTGTTGCAAAGCTTCTTTTATAAACGTTAACTATGTTTGGACAAAATTAATTTATATTGCGTTTAAATAATCGTTATATTTTTAGTAGGCTCATATTTAATTTTGTATTGCGATAAACTTTGTAATACCTTAAGATCTTTAGTGAAAAACAACCAACCCAACTAAATTTCCAATCAATCTGCCAGTAACTAAAAGATTTTTATAAATTGTATACATATTCATATATATACAATCATTGTATATTATTACAATCACCAAGCAATAAAGCCATCTGCACGTTTGCTAGTTCTTAGGTTTCATGAAGTATAAAACATTATAAAGCTTAGTATAACGACCCAACAAGTTATAGTACTAAGAAACGTATCTAATTATTGCCCCAAATACGTTTCATATATTCCTAACAAAAAGAGGAATAAAAATCATTTCTCAATAATGTTAGAAAAAATCTTTTTAAATACACATCGAAGCCAAAAATTTTGCCGTAATAATTGAAATCTGGGTTGGCATAAAATGTCAGTTTCCAATTGAATAGCTAAAGGATGCTAAGCTAAAAAGCTAAACTGAGGACGAAGCTAAATGTAGATTTAACAAACGCTTTTGTTGTTGTTTGCAACCGAAATATAAATTCCAACCTCAATACACACATTTTAGTTAGGATGAGTATGAAAAATACTTTGTTTTTGGGTTAGAATATTTTGTTTAGTTTAGTTAGAATATAATCGTCCCATCCATACACATAATATTATATCGGTAACTATTGAGCTTCATGATATACTAGCTTTGCTCGTGGCTTCGCTCGCGTTAAATTCGGGGTAAAATTCGTAAAAAAAATGATGGGCGATTTTTTTGGTAGTCATAAACAGTTAGCATACCAATTTTTAGCTTCCTACCTTGAAAATTTCGGAATGCTCTATACAAACTTCTACCCCCTATTTTAAGAAAGTGGGTGGTTAGAAAGGGGCAAAAAGTAGCCTATGTTACTCTCCATCCCTTCAACAATCTCCAATTAGAAAATCAATTCGCTCACGTCGCCCCGTCTTGCCATGACTGAAAGGCAAATATACAGACAGACAAACTTTCCCATTTATAATATTAGTATGGATTACCAATCAAAAATCTGGGACAGCCAAACGTGATGAATCACTTCACAATTGAATACAATTGAATTGTATTTATAAAATTTTAAACGATTTCAAATAATTGATAAATGAATAATTAACATATCTAGAAAAACCTCTTTTCAAGACACAAAGCTCTTTGTATTTGACGCACAGTTAGTTTTATTATTGAATGCTTGAACTAATTACTATTGCTGTGCGAAGTTTGTATAAAAGTCTAGTCTAACTTTTGCTCAATAAAGACACAAATTAATCAAAGTCTAACAGCAACTTCAACTCGAAATTAAACTTTGAAATCAAATTAATATGAATATTTAACTGAAATTGATTTCGTCAGTCAAATAAATTAGTTTTGTAAATATACCGCGTTCATGTTATTGAAAAGCTAACGAGGACAATCAAATTGACTTTCTGCCTTATTAGGGCATTCATCGGAGTTTAATCTTTTTAACGGATAATGCTTATTACAAAATATTTCAAAATAGATTAAATTTTTTACACCATATATAACTCAAAAATGATAATCCGATTTTAATTATTGTTTCTTCGAAAAATTTAGCAATCTAACATCAATTAAAATATAAATAAACTGGAGCAAGTTAAACCGTGGGGCCGATCTCGACAATTGCTTGTTTATTTGCTACGAGATTTTTTATAAGTTCAAACGTATATGCGTAAGGTAAGTCATTATTTCCTTAACGACGTGGCTACTGCTAATAATGGCACACCATCAAACATGGCCTATCTGCCTGTGATGATAATCTGAACCATAATATACATCAGCAAAATATTTCATTATTATTACAGTTATGAAGACAATCATTAGGGTAATTATTTAACACCCAGATGACAACACACTGCGTAATTGCAACAAATACATAAGTTTGTAATAAAATACATATTATAAGTGTTTGAAAAGTACAAAAAGGCGACTAATACAGTTCACACGAAAGTACACATTATAAAATAATAAATAAAAAAAGCATATCAACACGGAGTATCTACCAATTCTATCGAGTGAATATTTTCTTTATTTTTTTAAATTGGAATCTATTTTTTTTTGTTAATATCCTTCTGTAGTCGACCGCATGTCAAACAAACAAACAGTCTATAAAAAATATACATTGATATGGTTTTCGCATGACATCCATACTAATATTATAAATGTGAAGGTGTGTGTTTGTTTGTGTGTTCTTCCTTCACGACCTGATTTTTGGCATACAGTTAGTTGAAAAGGTGGGAATAACATAGGCTACTTCTTAACTGGAAAAAAGGGTAATAAGGGAGGAAGGGGGGGGGTCAAAGTTTATATGAAAGTTCACGCGGACGGAGTCGCGGGCAACAGCTAGTAACTATAATATATTCGTATGAATCGCATCCACCGGTATTCGGCATTCGGTGCTTTATTGGCGCCGCCAGCGAGATACCCGATACACATTACCTGTCCCCTTGACAAACAGCGGACTGCTGCCGCGTCGCGCCTCTATTATTTATTTAACTCAAACTATGGCAAATGATATAACAGTGTCACGGATGTTGACTTAACACGGTTGGCAAGTATGCTGAAATGTTTATTTAGCATACTCGCTGTTTTCCGCGACTCCGTCCGCGTGGACTTTCATATTATAAACTTCGACCCCTTATAAAGTTTTCATTATTTTTAAGATGTGTTCTGCTATTTGGGGCGGGGACAAATCCAACGAACCAAAAGCCATGAAAATTGGTCTAGCCGATCTTAAGTTATATACCTATAACCTAATACCATATCCTTTATTCTCTGCTTTAGAACCATCCTCGTACTTCAAGAAATATTCTAAAAAAGAGTTTTGCTTATGATAAGGTGGATTTTTTTAATTACTCTATACTATATATACATATGTAGAATATACAATAATCGGCATAGCATGATGCAGCACAACTCTTAATTTGCAATTACTCGTATAAGCGACTAGAAAAGTAAAACCTTTATTCAAAATTATAAATCGCCTTAGCACTTAATCATTCCATCATTCCACAATAAGATAGAATATTGTTATCATTTACTATTTTCAGATGACAAAAAAATGTTAAAACTATTATTTCTACAGTTACATTTATCACCTAATGATACAAACTCAAATAAATACACCTAATCAACTATTTTAGACAAACGTTTCACATTTTCTAAACTAAAACCAAAGCAGACAAAATTATCTATATAACTAGAAATAAACTAAGCGAGATAGCGTCGCCTCGCGCGATAGTACAATGCGAACATAAACATTACACACGAATTTTCCATTTAAGCAAATTGTGAAATACTAATGTACGTCTAATTAAGAAAATACATTAGACACGGTATGAATGTTTGCGCCAAGATTTAGTGTAACGATGTTATAGTGGTCGCATGAATAAGAGTTAGAATTAGGGCAATACGAGGAGGAATAGGGCTAGGATAGGAGTTACGTTGATTAAGGGATACTTTAAAATATATAATGACGTTTTATATTTTATCGCTTTTTCTAAAACTTGTATGTCAAGTCTAAAATTATGAGTTGTGTTACTTTTTTATTTTTCTGTGGATTTTGCTGGTTTTTGCTTGTCTAAATGTTAAGTTAATGTGTTTCTGCATGTTGCTGACGCCTCTAAATTTTCCATGTATTATTGTGTTAAAACTATCTAATGTGCGTCATGTTGGCGACCCACTAATTTTTTTTTAAATGAATGATATTTTATATCTTCGAGACTACGAAGTTTTTATTTTGACTTTCAACCCCTATTTCCAACCTTCAACGCTTTTAAACGCAATAAAAATGTCTATGTCCTTTTTTACCAAATTTCCTTAAGTCGTGAAGACTTAAAGACAGACAGACAGAGTGATTTATTAACATTGACAGACACTCGCATTTATACTACTACAAAAATAACGTTAAAATATTACAGATCCATTGCTTAAAGATTTACCTGGGGTCAAAAATATTAAACGTATAATTTCATTGTTAAATAAGTATATAATATATTCAGTTATTTCAGCAGGTCAATGAACTTAAAACAATAGATGTCTTGGTTACTGTCAAAAAGTTTAGATTGTGTCAAAATTAAACAAACGGCGAATTTAGCCGTTTCATCGGCTTAAGAAGCCAAATATCAAGTTTGGCAGTTAACTAATTAAACAGAGTACATGTTTTGTAAAATATGGTGCTCTTTTACATGAAACAATTACCTTGGAAAATAAACTATTATTTAAATTATAAAAAACATGATATAAGTTATTAATGATACACGTAATATTATTAATATAATCATATACCTTGCATTGCCGCCATGATTGCCGATAAAATTTCCCTTTCAAAAGGCAATACTGTTTATTATTTATTTAAAGACTTTACATTTAATGATAAACATTGGGGCTCATCGACTGATTCGACTGTTCGAAGATCCTCTTTTTGTTTTCGAAGAAGATATATATTAATAAGGAACAAGCAAAAATAATAAATAATGTCCTAATAAAACAAAAATATATTGAATGAACCAATATACTATATAGAAACACTAAGATTCGACGAACTTTTCTTAAAAGTGTATGAAGCTCGGAATCGAAGTAGTCCCATCGAAGTAATTTCGATATTTTGTTTATAAACATCGATAAATGACAATCATGCCTTAATCAGACAAGTTCGATCGACACACCTCAATCAAATCTGGCTAACTTTGTATATTTTTATTAAAAAAATCAACTTTTTCTTAAGCTGCGAAATACTGTTTGAATTTCCATGAAATATGTAGTATTAAAATATTTCGTGCGACTTATTATCATACTTAGCTGTCTCTTAAAAATTAAGAGCAGCTTCTTAGAACTGCTTTATTAATTGAAGGAAAACTTGAAATATTTTCGTCTTGAATTATAATCGAGCTAAATGAGAAATCAAGGACGTCTGTATGTCTACCTTTATTATTATTTAAATAGTTTATATAACCCGGTTTAATTGCTACTCTCTCTCTCGTCTAAAAATTATATACAAGACAAAATATTACATAACAGAGGATTATATTAATAATAATATATACATACAATAATGATAATAATAATAATAGCAAAATATATTATGTATAAAATGAAGTCTCCTAATTCTTTTTGAATCACTTAACTTCTAAATATGTATCTAGTTTTACAAATAGAAACAAACAGAAAGAGCAAGCATTTCTTTATACATAATTTATATCAATAAAATCTTCATAATTTATCTTTATAATTTATATCAATAAAACATGTAAAATCAACCTGCAAGCGTATGTTTATAGTGATAATTATATAAAAACCCTATTTTATCATTTCTTCTTTTCACTGCTACCCTTTATATACTAATGTATAATCATTACTAAATCGTAGTAAGCTTTTTCTAAAATATAAATTACTATCCGTTCTCCTCGTTTTTGCGGCCGGTGTAGTTCCCGTTCCTGAGGCAATACTGGGATACCAAGTATCCTGTATATTAATCCAGGATATCACCTATATACCTACCAAATTTCAACTAAATCGGTCCAGCCGTTTTTGCGTGAAAGAATAACAAACACATCCATCCGTACATTGTCACAAACTTTTACATTTATAATATTAACTAGTAGGATTTTTTAGTATTTTTCCGCTATAAGTTAATTCGATGATTTAGTACTCTACGTTATAAAAATATCATTAAAATTATTTCTTTAGTGCCCCTTTTTAAAGTTAACAAATAAGCAAGTCGTTTTCAAAGGTCAAAAGTAAATTACGTACTAAAAATACGTCTTTTGTCCTATGATTCAATATAATCATATCAATATAATGTTTGATATTAGTAACATATTATGATTTTCCAATTTACTATCGAAATCTACTGGTGCGTTTAAACGCACAGCTAAACCATCTAAGTTATTATTAAAGTTAATCAAGCGAAGGTTTGATGTAGCACTTTGTAGCTTCTGACGGCAATACAATATGACCACGTAATTAGTTCGCAATTTGCATCAAGATCTGGGGTAAGGAAAGGAAGTAAGTCAATTTTTAAATGCGTTAGTATTGTATATTATTAATAGTCCATTGAAATGTTACATTTTTAAGGCCTAACCTTGCGTTTTTTAGAGGACAATTCAACATTTCAACCCCTATTTTCAAGATGGCGGCCGTGGGACAAGGGTGGCGACCCCACAAACTTGGTTTTAGTTTTACACTGACCCCACCTACACATAAAAAAAATAAAATTGCGTCCTCTAAAAAACGCAACCCCAAATGTAACTTTTCAATGGACTAAAATATCGAATTAGAAAGAAGAATTTTTTTTACGAACTTGTTTCCGAAATATTTAATAAATGAAACCATTGGGGTCAAGGTCAATAATCATATCATCTTTGTTCATTTTTTTTTGAGGTTCCATGTTGTGACGTAAAATTACTTGCTTGTATGTATAATCTTACTCAAGGGCTAGAATGGAACACATTATATTCGTAGACTGTAGCTTTCTCCGCTCCCCTTAGACTTAGACGTATGAAACAATTAATAAAGCCGCTACCTATCGATGGATGATCATAATTCATAAACAACTCATATTATATTTATTTTTTTAACATAGAAAAATATCAAAGCCTAATGTGTCACTTGTTTAATCGCCATATCTCAATGTTTCGCTATTAGGTAATATAAAAAGCAAAACAAAAATATTGCTACGAATCGCAATTTTAATCCTATCTTTTGCTTACTTTAAATATCTATATTTGCTGAGAGTCTTTTAAAGGAAATCAAAACTTATTTACACAGTTTAATTGAATAATATTGATTTCCTTCGTCGTGTGTTAAATATCAGCTCTAGCTTCTATTAGCCCAGCGTTTCAATTACCCCAGGAAACCTTAATTGATTTACAACATATTCATCATTTAAGTGGCTTCGATCTAATTACATCTATGTACATATTTGTATATCTAACTTTTCCTAACTAGTTGTTTTCTGACCGATTTATAAGGAACCTTATTAGATAATTTGGTTCTATATCTTCAAAGGCTACGTATTTTTATTATTTATATACAGAACGTGTAATTCAACATTGTTAAACTAATCAAAATTCATCTATAGCATAGCGTCATAATAGATCACACATACAGACCAAAGTCTAAAAGCCGAAAAACAAATTTAAAATGTAAGAGGATCTCATATGATATTAAATGAAAGAAAATAGAGCAAAATTCTACAATGAATCGGCACAAAACTCCCGACGCCCATGTCCAACTCACACTTCAATTTTTTCTAATGCGTTGGTTTAGTAACTCAAAATTTATTTTTCGAATCATTAACAATGCAAGTAACATTTTTTAAAGGAATGAGAAACTACTAAAGAATAACATTCCAATAAGCTGGGTGTATTGTGCTGTATCCGTAAAAATGTTGCAATTGTGAGCACAAACACTACTGTAAACACTCGTCGAACATTGTGCGACCAGTTCATCCGCAATATGTTCGCTAAGGTATTTCACCTCGGGAGCATTTTCGAGCCGTGTGCCGTTGACATCGCACATAATTAAAACTCATGTCGTGACTCCAGAAACTTGATTACTGTTGAGTAATGGATTCGTATTACCTCCTAGAAACGTACTTTGCTGTATTTTAATTGATTTTAGTAGGGAATAAAGGCTTGGATTCCAGTTAAAATTATATTAGAACCTTATACCTACCGTACCTTCCGTTACTTTAAAATACAAAAATTAATAATTAATAAATTTTACAAATATTGTAAAATTTATTAATTTTATAAATGTTTTATGCAATTGCGTTGGCTATAGTACGTAGGTTCATAATAATACGATTCTGTAGTATAGTTCTCGTAAAAGTTATAGATATTTTCTCTATTGGTTAATTTTGTAATATTTAGAAGTATGCTCTAACAATCCAAGTGTTTTAGTAACAGCAATCCTTTTAATTCAGTCGTCCTACATTCCCGCAAGTTAAATCTAATAAAGTATATTTTATTAGTCTCCACAAATCTTCATTGAGGCTTCTGTCGGCCGCCGGTGTACCCATTCCATTCCGCTTGCAAACATAAATATATCAATTAGACGCTGATTGACTTTCGATGGAACAAATCTCAACAAATTGTTTATTTATCTATTTACTCTTACTCTTATTATTTTCACGTTACCTGAAATAGTCTTTATAAAATACTGGGAGCTTAATTTCAATCAGTCATATATTTTAGTGTTAGGTAAGGTGTTTTGTTATGTTAAAAGGTTTAGTTTACTATTTTTTAAACCGATTGTTTCGGGTTAAACAAATATTTGCGTCGTCAAAACATGAAATAGATTACATATTTTGTTTTTTGCGTTCAATTGGTTTTTAATTGGCAGCATAAACAATTGTGTTTTATTAAATAATAGTTTATAAATTCGTAATATCTAATGTGATGTGTTATGAAATAAATTTGATTAATTATGCAACCATGTATAGGTATTGAGTATGTCGAAACAGTTGTGATTTTTCTTTATCTCTCGGTATAAAGAGGTAATTCTTTTCTGTAATTTTTAGATCTATTCACTAGATACTGAAATTTTACTTAAAGAAAACCACATACATGTAAGTGATCTTTACATAGGTATAAACCCAACATATAAATAATAATGTTCATAAATAAATAAAAATTTAAAATAAAGTAACGCCAAGCGTAAACATGGAAAAGCTGAAATACCTCAACAGACTTATTCGCCACGTTTCATTCAATTCTTTTCATTCAAATTATGCTTCTTCAATACTTCGAACGGTTTTCAATCGCACCTATCATCGCTTGCGGGATTTTCACTTACCTATATTATTTTCTTCTTCAATTTCTTACATTTTACTTCTTAATAGTTCTCTCTAAAGCACTTTTACATTTATTTTTGTTGAATACGAAGCCGTGCTTAATAATAATCGAATTCGACATTCGTAAACAATTTGCCACAGATCAAAAAATATTTTATATATTAGCATAGGATAATTGTTATTCTACATAGACTAAGAATACAGATAATACGTTCTTCTAATTACTAAATCCTATCAATATTCCGAATTAAATAAAGTCACGAAAATTCAACAGAAATATTCATAGCAATATTAATATTATCATTGACACTTACATGAATATAATAATTATGTTTTGTATGACCTAGTAACTAGCAACTAGTTTAAAAATGCCCCCCTAGTTCTATTTAAATACAATTTGGTAGGAGCAAAGTTAAGTAAATTTAACAGCAATTAGATGTATGTTAACTGTCTGAAGCGTATATTGCCACTTAGCTCTCGTTACGCTCGCAGACCGGATGATATTGCTAATTGGGTTTTCTAGCTGCCGGAAATCATATAAAGTTTAATACGACAAGCCCGGCCAAGCAACAGAATCTAACATAATTGTTAGAGGACTTAGTTCTCATACGTATACTGGACATGATCTCGTTCGTGCTGATTATATGCTCCCAAGGCTTAATAAGCGGGATTACTCTCTCCTGTTACTGTTATTCATTATATAAATTACTAATTTCAATTCGTAGTTTCATTTTGTATATGTTGTGTCTATATGGAGAGTCTATATTAAAAGGATAGCATCTCATATTATGGGAAGATATATATCTGAAAATCTACATATTGTTTGAATTATTTTTTGAATTTGATGTGTATTAATAAATATTTACGGTAATGCTTTCATTATAAGACACTTCGTAGACACATTCCAATATGGTAAAATCGTAAAATCTTGCCTTGTAGTTAGCGGCATTTTTAAAAAAGATTGATAGTGTTTGAATTCACTTCGAATTTGATGTGTATTTATATTGTTTATTCACTAAGGTTTTACATAAAGATGATGTGGTGATTATATTTAAATATTATGAAATCGTAATAATAACGTTACATTCTAAAAGAAACTACGCATTTCAGAAATAAAACCTCTACTAGTTTATCAACTACTATCTTTAATTATACATTTACGTCCGGTTGCGTTACAAAATCATCAGTTCAAGCTTCAAGAAATAGCTCATAATAACGTTATAAGGAGTCACATTATTCGCTATAAACGTAGTGAACCGTAAAATGTAAATAGGTTACCTACGTAGTCATAAAGTGTAATTTGTTAGAATTTTGATATACGTCAACAGAGCGAAGTCGGTAGCCGCAAATTGCAGACTCATTGTTTGCGCCAAACAAACACTCGCAGGGCTGGTTTCCTTCCTTTCACAAAGGAACTCCATTTACGGCAACGAAATTATTTTCATTTATGTCACTTTGTAACTAGTTGGTATTTAAATTGGGGCATATAATGTATAATGAATCGTTTATTGAATTTGAATCATTCTATGAAGATTATCAATTGAGATGTGTTTTGTCAATTACCTTTCTGAAATGAAATTCCTTAAATTTCACAAAATCCCTTGTTTAATTAATGTTCAACTGCAACGAGCCAAAAATAGTTATGATTTTAGCAGTGTATACATATTTTATGTTAACATGTTCCACCATAGTGTCTAAACTACTGAAGTGATTGTCTTTAACGAAATGTCGATGACAGATTCGTAATAATTGCTGAGATGATTAAGGCTACAAATTTTTTTTTAATAAATGTAGCAAGAGACAATGAAAATCCAGCCACGAAGAAAACAAATTGAGATAATCATTACTATTTTCCTTTTAAACGTTACAAACAAATAAATATATGATGTTTTTTCTACAAAATATGTGACATTTTATCATACTAGGAGGGCGATGCATTTTGGACGATGGATTGACGTCGCACGATATGATACGCCCGTTAGACTTGTTTCATTTATCTTTTCCCTGCCGCTTCAAACGATATTTTATTTAAAAAGGCATATCTGTTTACATGGGCTTCACCTTATTTCTACGAATGCTCCAATGCTTTATATTATATACTGGTATTTTTAAAGAACAAATATACTATTGGTAATACTAAAATTACATTAATATAGTGCTGCACGAAGTAAATCGTTCGTGTATTCTTTAATTTTACCTCCATGCGGTATAGCCTATTTGGTTTATTTTAAATATCCGGAAATAATACTATGCTACTAGGTACCATATAAACTCTAAATTATAAATCTTTATAATATCAGTCTATATAATTATCTTATAAACTCACCACGCTGTCTAACGGGTCATAAATTAATAATTTAACATATTTTTTAACACACGATACGCCAGAGTAGATCTATACGTGATCTTGCATATGTCACAAAATAAGTCATCCTAAAACACTTTAGTGTATAACAAGGCTTTGTGATAATAATCTAGAGAATCTTAGAGATATTATACCCATTGTCAGCATGAAATGTGTCCCCAAAATCCTGAAGAGAAGAAATGTAGCTTGGACGAATACTAATTCGAGATTAAACGTATAGAAAATAAACACGTTAGAAGCACTCGAATAAATCCATGGATTTTTATGGGCTATCATCTCTCGCTTCAGTTGTTTCGTCGAAAGGGCTATGTAAAGTCGATTGTGCTCACTTGCCGGCTAAATTTGTCACACGAGCCTAAACACGAAGGGGTTTTAAAAATCGCTCCCATTTGTTTTTGCGTATGAAATCTTTGGTTGGTTGGTTGAAGTCAGGCCAGATTATTGCGCTTGATATTACCTACTTATGTACATAACTATCTTTATATATACAGACTTACATAAAAAGTTATTTAATAATATTTGATTAGTTCGTACGTCGATGATCTATGAAAAGATGCCCTTTTGATTTTGTCCTTAACCATCTCTTAAGATTATGAAATCTTAAGAGATGGTCTTTTGTTAAACTCGATTTAAAAAGGCGTTGTAAATATACTATAATAAATACCTCTTTCGTCTTTATATCTTTAAAAAATCTTTATATCTTATGTTGCGAGACTAAACTAAAATCTTTTTACCAATCTTAAAAGCGATGGCAAAACCGAAAGCATGCTTAAAACTAATGGATTTTAGTTTCCTTAATGGTCTTCACAATTCAGCCACCTAAAGCTATTAAGCTTTCTGTTTAAGAACCAGTCGAGCTCGATCGAACTGTTTTTCTACCACCTTGCATTTCTTTATTAAAATTGAACCAATCAAATTATAGCCAATATTGACAACGAATGAAAACGAAAACGTAGAAATAAATTTAATAATCAATTAAATTAAAGATAACGATATTAAAACATGCTCGCATTAAGGAATGTCGGAACAACCGATCTGATTTAAATATAATTTTCGATAATTAAAGTCTATTACTTGTTCGCGGTATTATGTTAATGGTTATGAAAATACGCAATAAGCCGTGTTTAATACATTGTGAAGCTTTATCAACACGAAGCAGGCATGTACTAACACCGTCTCCGCAAAAGGGATAAGAACAGACCCTTTGGATGACTGTCGTTTATAACGACACTTGGGGTACACCGCAATTCGCTCGCCTGCTCAAAGGGGCATTTGTAAGGCTAAAAGGGTGTAGACTTAAATGAATAAGGGCATTGGTATAAATATTTCATTAATCGACTCCTCTTGGAATGTATCGCTCACATAAATACAAGCATTATCGGAACAAATAGAGCAATCGTGGAACTTTATATATAAGAATTTCCTGTCCAGGGCTCCGACAAAAGAGCGGAGGAGGGTTATTATACGGTAATTGGGCGTCTGATTGAATTTCACTAATAACTACGAGGAAAAAGATGTTTTTATTCATTCTTTTTTTATATGCCAATTGGCTATATTATATTTTTTAAAGACACTCAATTACTTAACCATATTTGAGTAAATATATCCTCTAATTCCTCTACCTTTTTCTCGCCCTGCTAACTTAGTAACACCTTCGTGACTTAAAGTTGCGGATGTTAACGAGAAACGTTATAATTAATTGCGTAGTAGCACGCTATTTTTATACGTAAAAATATGGACAAAATATTACATATTTACAGTAGTGTTTAGGGATTGTACTGACGAAAAATCCGATAATGTTTTTTAATAGAGAAAAATGTAATGGATTTATATATAATAAGTCAATGGCTACCATACTAATGTGTCTATTGGTAAAATAATTATTTAAATGTTTCGAAAAAATCTCCTTATAAGCCATAATGTAGAGATAACCTTTTAAAATAAATTCTGTAGTGTCACTTTAAATAACGAATTAATCTCTGCCGTAAAGAAACTAATAGAATTTTTCTTATACATGAGAACTTCATCAAACGCGACGTAACAATTTCGTTTACTTTGTAAACGTTTCAAGTGCAGCTTAAAAGCCATCGTCAAAATAATTGGATTCTCTAAATTATATTTACTTTCGCTTTGAGGTTGCTTCGTTGGAAACACCTTCATTATTTATTGCTTTTAAGTGATTTTTTCAAACTGCCTGCGAAAAATTCCGTTCACAATAATTTAACGTGATCTTAGTAGATTATTACATTTTTAAAAGACATATGTTTTATTGAGTTATGAGTATTAATATATCTAAAACAGTTTCTTTAAATTTATTAATTTTGCGTTTTCTAATCGAACATCGACTCAATCATCTATAAATTTATACCTAACTAACTAACACTTTGTATTTCTAAGTAATATACAGAAAGTAGTACATTTAGAATAAAGATAGGTATTTTCACTTTTCACCATACGAAAACACGAACTAATCTAATAACAAACGAATATAAGTTAATTCCTAACTCATTGTTCGAGCTAAAATATTGTTCTAACCTAGCAAATATAACTTTAGGCCGGGCTGCTTAGAAGTTCTTGATAAATTAACGAGTTATCAAACTAGTTACTAAGTGAACTAAGTATATTATTATTATAATAAAACTTTTACATCGTCAGTGACGGGATATAAATGATTGGCTGGCAATGAGTTTGCAATTTTTTTTTTAAATACTCTTCATTTTGAAGTTGGATTAAACCTTTTGAACTTTCGTACTAACACTACTAACTATATTTAAGAATATCACATGTCTTCTCCTAGGTAATCTATCAATTAATTAATCACCTGCTTCTATATTGCTAATGGTGGTACAAGGTCTGTCCCAGTGTGATTTTGTTTAAATGTGGTATCATATTATTATACGATTTATCGTAATAACACCTTAAATATAGCTCCATCAAATCAATATCTAATAATACCAATCGTATTGATTAAATATCGAAACGCGTAAAAGCATTCGGACATTTCGACTATCGAACTAATACAGTCATCAGTGGACACCTTAGTTCATTCATCAATATTTTGTTTACGACCGGCCGTATTTTGTGATATATTAGATAAGTACTCATATCCACATATCATCAGATAACGTATAACGCATGCCAATACACTCGTCGCCCCAAGAGACACATTCGGTTATTAACTCCCGACTCCCGACGTTCAAATCACTGGCTACATTTATGTTTGTATTCCAATCAAAACGTTATTTGAAATGTCACAGTTAATCAAACTATAACTCGACTATGAAACTAATCTTTAAATCAATAGTTAATGAATCAAATATTTAATGGTTTTGACGTGCTATTAAATATAGGTATACAAATGTACTCTTTATGCAACTTTATGTCGAATCACATGTCATTGGAATTAGGTTATACATTAGAATTGAATAGTTATTAAGTGAATTAGATTGAATACTGGAACAATACATTAATTATAAAAAAATGCAATTACATTTTTAAGCCAAACTATCATAATTTTCCTTAAATGATTTTTTGTCAATGAACTTTCAGAGATGGGTTTTTTATTAAAAAATCGTTTATTAACTGCTAAATACAGCATAATCCTAATGCTAAATAGCTGGAATAGCATTATTATTTTAAGCAGAATAGTTAAAATAATACATCATAGGTGCGCTTTGCATTTGTCTCGGACTTTATACAACTATTATAAGCAAGAATACAATACCCAAGAACGTTATTGTTACCACCCATAGTAAATTTTAGAAGAGGGAGCGCACTGAATAAAATATATGACGCCGCCCTTAATGAATTTAGTTCTAACTACTCTTTGAAGTTCCTCGTTTCAAGACACGGGATTGTACTGCGAATGTTTACTACGACATTACAAATTACGTTAACAATTTTAGAGGTTCACTTTCCAACTAAATATTGGAGAAATGTGAAAACAGTTGCTAGACGATTTCTTTGTTCTCAATACAATCAGTTTCTTGTAATATATTACACGTGTTCAGTCTGAGAATATAATGTGAACATAAATTACTTATTTACATACATACTGTTTGTCTTTAAGAGTCTAATCAATGTTGATAGAAAAATGTAAAGTTTTACAATTCTCTGCTTATCCTATTGCTGAGATTTTATTCCCGAGGATTACTGAAGCTACACCAAGTTGAGTATTTTAAAAAAGACGTCTGATTATTAAGACTTTGTTGTCAAGATTTATCAAGATTTAAAGTAGATAAGGAGATTAACTTAACTGGAAATACTTCACGTTTCAAGAAAATGCAATTTCACTTACATCCAGTTGTACTATTTTAATTTTCTATCACAGTAGCGTTCGGGTAAAATTTTTATAAAGTGATATTCGTGGAATCCGTCGCAATTGGATAGAAAATTGCTTTAGATTGTATGTATGCTGTAATTTCCATTTTCTTAAGAGGTACCTAAATCGTTTTAGCGTTCAGTAATTTAATTTAATATAGTAATGTCTGTTGTGCTAAAAATTCGGAAAACGTAAGGTGGCAAAACCAATTAAGTTAAGTAAACATGAGACCCGTAGTCGAGGAATTCTGCATATTAAATCAAGCGAGCGTGGCGTGGGTAAAGTACCCGGGGACTTGTGACAGGCCAGTTTGTCCTACAGTGTTTGCTGTAAAACCACATTTCAGCTCCATTGAAAACTTAATTATGACTGTTCCGTCCCTCGCTAACTCTCGCCTAACTCCGCACGACATTGTAGCTACATCGTTTTCTTAATATCATTACGAGACTATTAGACAGACTGTTACTTAGCTCTCTCTAACGGTCCGCCAGCAGTGATAGGACACTTATTGATTGAAGTAAATATTATTAAATTTGACTAGAAGGTACAATGGGCTACTGAATTGTGTTTGGTATCACACAAAGCAAACTGTTCTCTTGTATTTAATGTATATGCGATATATCCACTATATAAAAAATCTAAAATACAAAAAACTAAAATCTACAAGACTGTTTTTTATTGTTTAATAATTTTTATGTGCAATAAATATTAAATTACGATATGTTGTAATAATGCTATTGCTATAGCTCGTGGAATCGTCAACTCTACTAGGAGCTCATATGACGATTCCAAATTGTATGGTAAATAGAAAGTTGGTGAGTTAGCAAACAAGGAACTGCATGTAACCTTCGTTAATTCAACAATTGCAGCGCGCCCCACACTTGTAAACGTGCGAAACTGCAAAGTTCACAGCACCAACTCCAGACTAGCCGCACCGCGCCGAATTAAAACTTTTCTATTTAGAAGGAACACACCGAAAGAGAAGTAATAACTGTCCTAGTTGAAATCATACTTTGTTGATAGAGTTGTTCAAGTTTGTTCCATAATAGCCCGCGATGAAACCGTGGATAAAATTCTCATTTTATTAACGAGATTTCCAATTTCGCGTCGAACAAAAAGCAAGCTTCAATATACGCAACTACACACCGTGTAGAGTAAAAACATTTTCTACGCTGTAAATCTCTTTAAATTACCGGAAATGTCGTACGTTAGTCGATTCTGAAAAATAGCCGGCTATTTAACTAAACCTATGTGTATGTGTAACATAGCCTTTTGCACACAAATATTAAAGTTAAAATATGTATTTATGAAAAATAAAACACACAAACACACAGAATCTATATATATATATACTTCTATAATATGATATCATGAACTGTGTTAAAATTGTAAGGTTATATTTTAAATTTGTCGTACGTTAGACAGTTACTCTAGGAGCTCAAACTAAAATTCAAGAAAGGAAACGCTGTCCTCATAAAAATGTCTTACAAGTATACGCCCCACGTATTTACTTTGAAACAAAGTTAGAAGTGAAGCAACTCGGTTCTAAGTGAGATAAATTACAGTTTTAATTAATGCGCGCGTCGCCCGCTTGACCATCGAACGACGCTTGAGGGAAAATTTCAAAGGCAGCTTTTCTATGCAAATTGCTGTGTCGATATTGGTTTTCCTAATCACTTATACTATCAACTACTGAAGGGTCTTTCATTATCATTCTAAATGATGACAGAAGACTTGGTAAAAGGTAGTTTAATAATTAAATATGGTAAATTATTAAATAAATACACTACTACGTGATTTGAATCGTTGTTTAAAAGTAAAAGTAATATAATTTAAAACAAGTTTTATTACCATTAATTTTTACCTTATATTAATAAAGGTCTAAATTCTTTATTTTTCTTTATACCAATGTATTATGTTCTAGAAGTAAGTATGTTTTTGTAAATAAAGATAAACACACACGACTAAGTAAAGTTGAGTCTATCTTAATTAATATCTTATGAAGGGCCTATTTATAAAACATAATTAAGGAACGTATGGAAGATGATCCTTAGAACTTAGTTGGGCTAATTACACTTTGTGGTAAAAGTACGTGTTACAAAAATATATTCATATATAGTATAAAACGAATTAGTAACATAATGGTATCTATATAAAATATTTGTAAACCGTAATCGTATTATAATTCAAATAGATCTAAAGCAGTAGGAGTAGGTAAGTCGCTTTTTTATAAATTAACAACACTATGAATAATATTATATATCTTTTTAATTTCTATGATAATCTTAAAAAAAAATACACTTCACAATGTCTAATCGTACTAAAATAATCAAATTACAAATGAAGTTTCGCTCGTATTAAATATCTCAGAAATGAGAACAAATGGTTTTAATTTTAGTGCTATTTAAAACTAGCTATAAGGAGTTAGTTGGCAAGACGTAAGACCGCTTGATCCGCGAACAAATTGGCCGTCTAATGAGATAGTCGGGGGAGCGGTTTGGATTACCTCTAAATGAATCAAAATTGCTAGGGACCGCACTTTCGTCTATCAATTTCAAGCCCCATGTACCGGTTTAAACACATCTTACTATGTACACATAGTGAGTACCTAACATATTGGGTTACAACTTACATCCAGCTCTGAACAGCTATAGATGGTAACAGAATTTTTAGTTTTGATTTGAGTGCTTGATTTAGTATAAACAATATTTATTTTATTTTATTTATTTCAGGTCAGCCAGTAATTGCTTACTCTAAAACATACAATAACAAAAAATAACACAATTTTAACAAAAAGAGTAACTTTTTTTTTAATATTACATCGAATATTGATATATATGGAATCGTAGATATTATAGCATTTTATTATGACAGTGGACCGTCAGGAAGAGGAACTTGTTTTCTTTTCCACATTTTTTTTCCCATTCTGTACAATTTTTTCACAAGTCCTTTTTCTAAGCCAGTGAAACAAGCCTTACGAGTGTTCATAGGACACACTAAATTATATTAATCATTCATCATTCATCACTAGTAATGATCTACAATTTAACTTTGTGTCATTTCTAAGCCAGTGAAACAAGCCTTATAAGTGTCCATAGGAACACACAAAATTATATTCATCATTCATCACTAGTAATGATCTACAATTTAACTTTGTGTCATTTCTAAGCCAATGAAACAAGCCTTATAAGTGTCCATAGGAACACACAAAATTATATTCATTATTCATCATTCATCACTAGTAATGATCTACAATTTAACTTTGTATCAAACTAAATACATAGTTTGTTCTCTTGCTCAGAGTAATAATTAGAAGAAGAAAAGTTTTTATTTAGTTCGTTTCCTCCAAAATGCAACAGCAAATAACAACTCACTCGGACTCGGAGTACTGCAACGCAGCGATAACAACTTTGATAATATCCTTCTTCTTAGCTCCTATTAAATCCTTTGAATCTTTGATTCTTTAACAAAGTAAAGGTTTGTATCTTATCCTAGCATAGGTTTACAATTTACGGGAACAAAGTTGGTATTTGGAAAGTTTTATCGCCTTTAATCTCCGTCTATTTATACTCGCTTTATTATATACTAGACGTTAAAAGGTTTAAATGCATTATAAACATAAACCTTCCTATTGACACACTCTATCTGATAAAAAAACCGCACGTAAATCGGTTACGTAATTTTAAAGATTTAAACATACATAGGGACAGAAAAAAGCTACTTTGTTTCATACTAGATGTAATGATATTATGTATATTTATACAGTTAAAAATTATCTGAAACTTATAAAAACCTCCACAGTTTCAATTAACAAAATTCACTAACATTAAACTCTCACTCCAATTTAGACTTTTCCGTATTTATAACCTAATTGCTGTTGACCATGGCCGCTTTTAAACTCAAAATAAAACGGCCGCAGAGTTGTTTCAAAGTTTTAAATAATTTATAATTTTAACCAGGTAAGCATTTGGTCAACCCAAACCATACAATAACTTTTTGCATTAACGAAACGCCTACTGACTTAATAAAAGGTTGAATATATAATGAGAATGAAAAAGGTTTTGTGAGTCTAAAGTCTTTGACATTATTTTATTAATTTCAATCCGCGCCTCACGGTTTAACCCGCATTTAAATATAATATACACATAAACCTTCCTTTTGAACTATTTCATGTGATAAAAAAACCGCATGAGAATCGGTTGCGTAGTTTTTAAATTAAGCATACATAGCGACAGACAGAAGAAAACCACTTTATTTTATACTAGCTGTGCCCGCGACTTCGCCTGCGTAGAAAAGTGACTTTGGGCAGCATTTTTGAAAATGCTTAACCCGCGCCAACAAACGTTCAGCAAGTTCAACGTGATTCTTTAAATTACCATAACTTTTTTATTTATCAACCGATTGACATGAATTAAACACTAAATGTTAAGTGAAGCCTACCACAATATATCATTGAAAACCTCATCTAGATAGGATAAGCCGTTTCTGAGATTAGCGTGCACAAACAAACAGACAAACAGACAAAAATTCCAAATTTGGGTTCTATTGCGTTAATAAAGGTCTCCTATAATATTTTTTTTAATATATCTTCCATGTACAGACAGCGACTCGTTACATTTTTATTATATGTATAGACTATGTAATAACAATGATGTAAAAACCGTAGTTTTATTAAACCTCTTAGAATAATATCGTTTTTATCAACCTATATATGAACCGCACTTAATAATAGCTTGTAATATTTTTAATGTATCTAACCTATAAAAATATGAGGGAAAGCCGGCTAAGACTACGTATTTCTGCGATGACTTTTACGACCCGTCTTAACGCACCGGTATAACTTTTTTACAGTCCGCTGATCATCACAGTTATATTCGCTAAGATATTACTTACAATGTACCTACAATTTTACAGGCAGAGTTGCGGTATTACTCCGATTAATTATATAAAAAACTTGTTTTACTCGATATTTCCATATTATATAAAAGCATAAACCATACAAAAATGGTTTACGTCAAAAGTATTAGTTAAAGTATGAGCGAAGTAATAAGGTACGGTTCCTTATCAACTAAAAATTATCTAACTTATCTAACTTCATAATCCATTTAGATTAAGGAATAATGCAGCATAGTAACAAATTTTATAGGAAATGTTCGAAATGTTCCAACATAAGCGTCTACCTTCGCGAACTTATCATTCCATCACGCGTGGTTTCACTTCCAAAATTGCTAAAGTAAGTACTAACAACTGTAAATTAAATTTAAACAGACAGGATCAAAGTTAACATTCGCATAACTGGAATGTAGTATGTAATAAACCGCGTGTAATTAATTATTCGAAGAGAAAGGGTAATCTGAAATTAGTGGCATTTACCATGTTAAGCATTGGGCAAATAGTGGTTATTTCTAGCTCTTTACTTTGATATAAACACACAAACACACTGCTTTGTTTCCTGTACCTTGCCGTGTTAGGTTCGTCGTACGTAAGTTGAAGCGATTTAAATGACGTAGGGTAAGGAAAAAAAATTAAAGCCTCCATTTTCTTCCCCAGTCAAGTGTGTTTTTTTAAGCTTCGCTGCTCCGTTTTCTTGTTAAAAATAGCGAACGAGACCCATTTGTAAAGTGTAAACTCGTGTTTTATATTTAAATAATCCGTATACGAACGTGTTATTCTTTAAGCTTACTTTTTTAATATTGCTAACGTTTCAGAACAAAAAATCAGAACTATTTTATCGACAGAAAAAGCAAGCGTGTGTTAACGTATCTTTATTAAATTCCTTTATAGTAAATATTCAAACTACTGCGATATAGTACCTACTTATTAAAACAGTACCGAGGCAATTATTCACCCCGTTTGAAGGGCAGACGTAACTTGATTAAAGTCGCGTCTTTGATTCCAACGTTTACTCACCTAAGTGGTTTTTACTGAAAAAAATAATTAAATTTAACATTCTTTAAGGTGAATACATACTTTTACTCGTTATTGAAGCTAATTTTTAAATGCTCTCATGATAATGTTGAACTTTTTCCCTTTAGATAGGATTATAATTTTTATAAAATACAGAAAGCTTGAAAAATAAATGGACTATCTCGACAATAATGTTTGTCCCACTAACTCATATATGTTAAAATAAATAGTTACATAATTCTGTAAAAACAAATGTTTTTAACAATTTATACTTAGGTTATCCACTTACGTTTGACTTATAAGTGGAACCGTTGAACTTTGACTATAAGTGGAACTACATATCCACTTAAGAACCATATAAAAAGATGTATTAAAGTGCATCTGTGCGCGCTGCCTGCACACGTCCCAATGCGGCAGTTTATCCCACATTATTTCCCTTCTGTTGTTACAGGAAGCTCGCGAACAACCATACGGTGAATACAAATTACCAACGTCTTGACAGTTTGGCAACTCTTTCTTGTTGCTACATCTTTTACCTTTTAAAACACATGACCGAATTTCGTTGTTACTTTTTCGTAATAATGTTCTTGGATTGTTTTTTTTTTAGTTTACGTAATTAGCTGCTGCATGGTTTTATTATTAGATTTTATTTTTAATTTCAAAGTTTTCTAAGATTAAATTAAACAAAATTAAAAACAATCATTTTTTATTTGCTTATAATAACTAAATAAATAAATAAATAAATAGTATATTAGCTACCTATCGTAAAAAAACCAGTTAAATAGTTTAAAAAACGTCTCGTCTCTCGTATAATTTAAGAGCTGATGAAGGTTTAATCATCTAAATGAAAGCAGGCCACGTAAATTATTAAGTCGACCCGCGACCCATTTGCTACAGAATAAAATTCAGTGAAAAAAGTGGAAAATGTTATGTACAGTCGAAGTTGGTATGAATACTTTATGGTTTCACGGTATCGGATCCCGTATTGCGTAGGGGTGCTCGGCATTCGTTTTGAGGTAGTAAATTCCGTCTTTCCTGTAAATATAATAATTTTATGAGTTCGCCTAACAATGCTTCTTTTATCACATTCGTAAAAAATATTATACATCTTAATATACATGCACGTATGTTCGCTAAATCCTTAGCTTTATAAACACGAATCAGTATATTCTAAAGGCCGACCCACTCCAGAGGCGACGAGCAGGCGGCAATGACCACTTTCCATCAGGTGGCTCGCTGCTCGTTCGGCCGTTACGAATTGTAACTATTTTATTGCCTGACATAAAACCTAAGACGCACCATGTGTTTTCTAATAACTTTACAATAGTAAAGTACGAAATGGACAGATAATTTTGGACGTTCACCACTTCTCTATCACTAGTTCAAAAAGCACCAAAAATGCAGGCAACATGCCAAAAATCACGTCCTTCAGCATATTTCGCCAGCGCCATTGGCGTTAAAGATTTAAGCAGGCTTTGTTCCCACCTCGCAGTCGGGTTCTTTGTTTAATTAAACCTTAAAGCTACGAAAGTTAACTGTTTATGAATAGTTAAAATTACTTTGACTGTTATTTGCGGCTGCTTAATCAAAATGTACCGCACTAAGTTTGTGATCGCATGTTTTGGTTGCTAGCGTTTACTTGCCTTGAATGTTGGGAATATTATAGTAGTTAACTTCTTATTGGAGAGTAATTTATACTATTAAAACAAAGAAACTAAAATTAAAACGTCGTTTATAACTAATAAGCATCTACATATATGTATATATCACGTTTCGTACAATTGTATATACCTTTAATGTATATATTCTATTAATATCTACTAATGTTACATATAATATGATACACCACGCTATAGTAACATTGATTCTATGCTTCGATACATTTTTTTTGTTTACGATGGGTAATCCGGGTTAAGGACACCCGTCCACGCATCCTGGGGGCTACATGGACGACATTTAGTATGGTATGCGAGTGTCGTGCAACGTACGTCGGCGCCCCACCCTACCGACTAAACCCCATCGACATTTCTCCGCACACCAGGGTGGGCACAACAAGTTGGGCACAACATGCTTTGATACATGCCTAACTGGTTACTACTAATGTAAGTTAAGGGTACTACTGTACTTAAGGAGAGAACTGTAAGTGATGTTGGTTTCGATTTAATTATTATTATTCGATTTAAATATTTTGATGAAAAATGTTGCTACTTGTTCTCTTCTTTATACATTGCTCGTTGTATATGTGCATAAAACACTTATATAATCACAAGCGATCCCTTTTTCTAAACACTTGCTTCGCTGTTTGGATCAGCTGTCCAGCTAAGTTAAAAAAATATATATTTGTTGACAAACAACAACATTACAAAATTTACATTTGCCCAGCTTCCATAGAAGGTTTCCTTGTGTTGTGGAAGACTGGCTCCTTTAACTTAGATGAAGTTAAATGTAACTAACCCGTAATGTATATCAAAGCCGCCCATGATGAGCGTCTCGCCGGTGCCGGCGCAGGAGCCCTGGTAGTACAGCTCGTCGTAGTCGCGGCAGCGCACCGCCGTGAACGGCACGTCCGAAATTATCGATTCCGCGAAGAACATATGCGCTCGATTGTGGGCACAGAGACCTGAGAAACACAAAAATACATAACGTAGTCTATACTCTTTGAAACATGTACAGATATAACATGTTCAATTGTAGAGTGTTTGAATCTAATACATTATTATGAAAAACTATTATGTACGTACCAATGTAATGTCTAATACGAGTACCTACAATGGTTTTTTTACATAAACATCAAGACATAATAAATAACAAGATTATTTTCAAGACATCTCTTAGTTCACTTATTAATAAACTACCCATAAAATGTATAAATGTAACTTATTTTGCATAATTATACGAAATAGTACAACTACATATTATTAAATGCAAAAGAATTTAATATTCAACTTGAGAAAATGTGGATTGGTGGAAGACTACTAACTAAGAATTCTGTAAGATTAAAACTAAGTCATAAGGTTCTATTTTTAGCAAAAGATTGAAAGAATTACCAGGAATTAAATCGACTCAAGAAATATGAAAATGTTTTAAATTAAAAATGTTTCTTTGATCTATTTTGAGTATTTTTATTATTAAAGTTCTATAAGTGTCCCTATTTGTAATTCACATAGTGTAATGTAATACAGAACAATAATAGTTCTAATTTGTATCTTCTCTCTATATAATATATCATCAGCCCATACATCAATATATAGTCTATATTGATGTATGATATATATAATAGAATTGTATAAAATAAACAAGGTCTCTTACCTACATCTAGTTGTAAAGAGAAAACTACATTTATTATTCTGTAAGCTTTTGTTCACGCAGCCAGGAAGAATCGAAACATCGCGATTTGATGCACAAAGATAAATCAAGGGGTGACAAGAGACAAGAGACAGCCTTTTTAGCAACACTCGTGCATTTTCCTTTAGGGAAATCGAAAATATATCTATCTTGGTACTACGGTGACATATTTATTAATGCCACTACCCTGGTTAACAATATTATACAAAAAGACCACCGCAATCATCCTAAATGAAGTATCCATAAGGAAAGGCAAACAAAAACCCATCTTTGTATACAATCGAAAACACTTATAACCCTTGCAAGAATAATTCACGATTTATCTTAGTTCGATAAAACGATTGCCCATCCTAAATAAACTAGCCAGAGTAAAAGAACATGATTTATGGAATAGAATTCATCCTACGATATATGTTTATTTCGGCCTTTATTGTATTGGCTTTTATTTGTATTGCAATATTGGTTTTACAAGTATTATGTCCAGAAATATACTAAGAATATATGACAACAAGATATTGGGGTTTAACTTGCTTATTCAATGAAGTAAAGGCTTTTAAGTCTTTTTTTTTTGCAAATTCGTACATACTTATTCTATCATGTGTTTTGCATGGAATGTAAAATTTATTTATTTTAAATAATTTAATACTTAACAAAGAAAACGAGTATTTCTTTCTCGGCTTCAACATTGAAATCATTATTTCTTGCTTGGAATAAATAAAATATTATACAAACGTTTATCTCCACGCTTCGTGTAATGCCGTAATTTCAAAGGCACAATTTAATAGCTTAATGTGTACAAACTCACCTTTTTTCAGTTCTCTTTCCTGAATCGTTAGACACGGAAATGAATGGAAAGAGAGAAAATGTAAATCTTCCAGTAAAATATTAATGTAAGTTTGCATTTCCTTTATATAACTTGTAGCATCGTTTAAAAAAATTAATGAAGGAAGTGTGAGTCCGTTTTAAACATTGAATAGTTGGAAGTTTTGCATCGTTACAATTTTAAACGGCTCATACAATTTACTAGATGCTAGCAAATATAATTTGGGATACCATAAACTAACCATTTCCATTTTTTTCATTTCGATTGAACCCTTAATTTTAGCTATAGGTTATTACATTTTACGTCCATTCGAAAATGAAAAAATATTGGACAGAATGAGCGTCACTGCGTCAAAATAAATGACGACATGGCTGAGTTTATAATTAATTAGAAAATCCCTTTGACGCGAGAATCAGTTTCACATATTTATTAATATTGTACTAGTCGAAAGAATTATGTCCATGGCATTTAATTAAAATATTGAAAGACTTTCCATACATTAAACATTTCCTCCTGCCTACATAACAGTATTAGTTTTGGGAATTTCTTACCTCGATAGTCTATACCGCATCCAGGCTGTCTTGTTCCACCATTAGGGTAAAAGTCAATATGGCCCAACGGTGCAGCGAATCCCAAGTAACCCCCACACGTATGAATCACTTCCACGTGTCTTGCGTCATGCTTGTCGAGACGAGCATCCTTATTGCCCACAGTAAACAGAGGTAACGCCGGGTCTAAACCTGCAACATTCAATTTTACTCTAACAATGCCCTTATAATTTCATGCCACGTTGCTTAACTTAACCTAGATACAAAGCAGTTAGAAAAATGTTTCAGTATAACCAGTGTAACTCTATTTTTATAAACTGACATTTTATTTGCTATATTTTCAATTAAAAAGAATCTAGGATCATTTCTTTCTATAAGAAGGTATAAAGAGGAGTACATAGGAGCTTTGAGATTGCAAACGAAAACCAATACACATGTCATAATATCATATATAGTACTAAAACAGAGACATACCTGTTATAGTATCAATTGGACCTCGACTAACAAACGCTCCAGCGATCCCGACCACATGCGCACCAAGACTGTGTCCTATAAGATGCACATCATCCATCGATACTCCTTCGCTTATTAGAAAATCTAGGAACTGTGTCAACAAGCGACCAACCATGGCCACGTTATAACTGGCTAGTATATAATTTACGTTAGCTGCGGTACCCCAGTCTACTACGATAATGTTTATATCACTCACGTTGAGGTACGCTGGAAATGAGAATGTAAAGCATTTACAAACACATTTAATATTCACTGATAAGATCTGTGTGTTAAAGTTGTGACTTCAGTTAGTTATTAGCTTAAAGTTTAACTTTTCATTTTTAAATCAATTTAAATTGTCATATTCTTTTTAATACATAACACATAAGACATTTTCTTGTTTTTTTTTAGATTTTATAATCCCGGTGGGATTCTACTACCTAGAAAGAAAATGAAATCACGGTTCTCCAAAAAATTCTCTAAACTTTCCTACGGTCTCATGACTGTCTAATGGCCCTAAAAGAAACTGTTTTCATTTTGCATAGCGCATGTATGCAAAATGTTACTTACCTTCTTTAATGGATTCAGGCATCGGGCCGTCGCCGTTATTCAACCAACCATGTGTTAATACTTTCACCTTGTTATCGAAATTAAAATTCGAGTTGCGTAATGATGATGAATCATTTGTTTTAAGAATTTGAAATTCATAAGGATTTCGTCTGTAAGAATAATGCAATTATTTACTTCCAAATATTGGTTTTTTCATGTATTTAAAGATACTTTAATGTGTCCGAATCATAGAGAAAAGTACGCAATGTTTTTGAAGGACGTATGTTTCCCTAAAATCAATCAGAATAATCATTTAGAAAGATCAGTTAAATACGAGTATGTACCTGGTAAATAGTCTAAACATAACATCATGTTCATGAACCCAGCCCCACCACGTTCGCGTTTCGTTCAGGGTCGGCACCCCGCTATACGCCTGAAGGCTCGCGTACCAGACGGGGTCATACGGAACAGGGGCTTCCCATTGAATCGCCGTAGCTAAAATAAGAAATATAATTGTAATTTAATTAAATGAATCACCTTATATGGTATGAGAAAAGTGTGTGCTAAATATCACAGAGTACTTTGACATTTACAAAGGTATTGTCAATTTTTAGATTGATTCAAAGTTAAATTGTAAAAAAATATATCGAAAGACCACGGTGTGTTTGAAAAAACTTCGCGAAATTAATTACTTAATGGAAGTTACTATTTTACGCACTATGTGCATAACAGCGAAAAGAAAATATTACATTTAGCTGTATATTTGAATTTATATGATATGTCAGTGTGATTACATTTCTAAATTAGCAATATTGATTTTGTCTCCTAATTGGGGAACGTAAATAATTTAAATTAATATGGACACATTAAACTAAGTAACAATTACATTAATTATATAATTTGGTATATATTTTCGTTATTTATCTATATCTTCTACCTACACTTTTGTCTACTCGTATTGAGGTGAATATTTTATATGAGTATCCTTACTAATATTATTATAAATGTGAAAGTAGTTTAGCACACTTTCACGCAAAAACTACTGGACCGATCATGAAACTTTATACACATATTCTTAGAGGTATCAGAAAGGACATAGGCTACTTTTGCCTTCGTGTATTTATTTAATTGATTCAATGTGAGCGAAGCCGAGGGTGAAAGCTTGTAAATAAGGCCTGTTAAAGACTAGAAACTGGAAGGTTTGAGCAATTTCCGTATCGGAAATTATCGCGTCGGCACTAAGTTGTATGTTATTTAAACATCACGCGAGTACAGTATAAGTTAAGGACAAAGATCGTTAAGTAAATATTAACTGTGTTGCTAAAGAAGAGTATGGAAATGACGTTCCTAATGGGACTAACTAGACGCAAGGATATAATAGGTATTCATGTTAACAAGCTATTATCCATTTAGTAGGAAATAATAAGGATTAAGGCCTGAGAAGAATCAAGGCTCCTTATATAATAGCGCATCTTGAAGTACTCTTAATAAAAGAATTTGATATTGCTAGGAATGAAAAATGGAATTTCCTATAAACAGAAAACGATTTCGTCGTTGGTCTAGTTTAAATACTAATGAAAATAATACGCAATGATTAAAATAAGAACAATTTTACAAGAACTTATACTTGGTACAATCAAAAAACCTTAATCTCTTAAGCCATTGTGTATTATTTAATTACAGAAAACATTAAAGTTAACTAAACATTATTAAAATATTATTTTAAGCTATAAAGACACACAGCAATAACATGACATACTTTAAGCAACAGAACCCTACGTAAAAAAATATTTACCTTTTGTTTTTCATTTCTAATCTTCACAACTTTAAGCGCTACTGAGAATTAAATATTGATAAAAGTTTATGAACGCTATACGTTTGTAACTTAATAATCGAGCTGGCTGTTTTGAACGAAACATTTCTTTCGTAATGGTTCTAATTTCAAAATTCAAAATTTCAATCCATTTCTTGAATTCTAATGCTATGAAGAAAAAAATATGAAGCAAGAAGGGAATTAAGAGCTATAATTTATTCAGAAGAAACACAACAATGCAACGTTCTTGTTGGGTACCGGTGCCAAGTATTACGATTCAGTCATCATTATTGAATAATACGAATGCATTATTATATACAAGTTAGGTATGTCAGCCATTGTAAGAACCCATTATCGCCTTACATAGAAACTAAACGGTCATCGTCTTTTAGCATCAACAGTTTGATAACCACGGCCACATTGGCATAACCCAATGCACGTAAAACACTTTGACTATCGACAACCTTAAAAAATATTTTAAAATATAAAATGAAAGTTTAAAATTATGCAAGATATTACGAACCTGTTGAAATTATAACCAGAAACAGAATCATCCCTGCAGTGTCAAATAACATAACATCACTGTATATCTAAATGTGTTTTTCCACGTATCAATCAGGATTTTCGTATTGAATAAAACTGTCATTTTGGAGGTAAATCTAATTGGTATACCGGCAGCCAGGCCTCCCACATTTTCACTGACTGCACGAGGTGGAGAATTTAAATTTGTTTAGCGGTACATCCACGATCATTACGATTCATAGAACGCACTGTTAGCTTTCCCATTGATCATAATAATCATGCGTACCTCATTAATGTAGTATCGGTTACGTTTTGCATTTAGCAAAGTTAACCAATTAAGTTCTTTAAGTTTGTATTTGTACTTAATAAGCGATCTAATTTTCGTAGGTTTTTAGTAAGTTGGTAGTTAAACATTTGTAGTGTCCGTTCGTGTTTTTTTTACAGAATGACATTACATTCTTAATTCAAAAATGAGCATTGACTAAATTATATTGATTAATTTATTAGATACCTGTTACTCAGACTAAATTATCAACAGCCCTCATAGCCTTCACCATTCCAAGTTCATATTTTCTGGGCATAAAATACAGTAGGTAACGTTGCCTACATTACATAGTTTGCATTGTATAGTTAATTTTCGATATAAGAACGAAATTAAAAAAAAATCGTAGCCTCGTCAACTTCGTGAATTTGATGTGGTTGCTCAAATTACATACAAATGGGTTAGGAAGATAGTGTTTAAAACGGGAAGAAAAGAGAGTAAGCATGCTTTAGCTTACTCTCTTTCTTTCCCGCTGGAAATGCTCACTTATTTGTGATTCGTTTCGTGAACAAAATGAAGGTAGCAGTTTAATAATTAAACAAAAATGCAGAAAATTTAATAAATAAGTACAAAAATTAAGAAATAAGTACATGATCTATTAAAGCTTCTGATGGATTTTATTAACTACGATAATTGAGATTCGCCGATAGCAAATAATTCCCTAAAACGTAAAAATCTAAAATTTTTTTTATTATAGTTGACTGCTATTAGTGTCAACTGTCAAATGTCATGACTGTTGTCAAATGTGAAGACTGAAGAATGTTTTAGTTGTCAACTTGTCATCTTCACACTTTCAAGTTCCACTTATACGAATGCAATTTTTGTTACAATTCCATTCAAATAACTTGAGTTTTTCAATCTTTTATGTGTTGTGTTTACTGTATTCAATTCAACGCTTATAAAGCTTATTAAGAATTTATTTAATATTAATACATTCATTCATTAAAAGTTAATCGAGCAATATGGCCATGGTTGACCATGCCAAAATAATCGAATTTTTGGAATTAGTTGGTCGTTTAAAGGTAAGACATACATTATAAATATCCATACTGTATAAAGATATAGGTTTGAATGATCTCCACCATTCGCTATAAATCGAAATTTATACATTAATAAACCTCATACTATACATTTCAGCACATAAAAAGAACAGGATGGGTACTATGTGACATAAACGATTGCGAAACCATCGCTGGGCATATGTACAGAATGGGGCTCATGACATTCCTTTTAACTGAGGAAAATAACCCTACAAAACTAGACCGCTTCAAGTGTCTACAAATTGGTAACTTACTTTATTTATTTGTGATATTCGAAAGCTACTCATATATATACTCTTAATTAGATCATACTATTTTATCTTTATCATTAATTATAATAAGACTTGTTATCTAGGTATACATTTAACCTATCAACTTAAGGTCATACTAGTTATATATTTATTAGATCTATTAACATAGTGCATAGTGTTAAATAAATATTCAACAGCACAAAGGTCATTCCTAACAAGAATTTTCTTTTCTATAAAATGAAAGTGGAATTTGACTCATTTTTCTAGCATCTGATTGAGCTTACTACATATTCTTGGATGACATAATAATAGTAATTATTAGAATTTTATATTGTTTTATCTTTACTGAAATAGATTTTTTTTCCAATCCTTATTATCAAATTAATACCTCTAACTACACACTCTTGTTTTAGCTCTAGTTCATGATCTAGCAGAATGCATAGTTGGGGATCTCACACCTCACTGTGGAGTATCACCTGAAGAAAAGCATAGAAGGGAAGAAGAGGCAATGAAACAGATTGCAGAATTGACCGGTATTGCCGGAGACAGAATGTACAATCTTTATATGGTAAGTTAATCGCTGAAGTTATGGAATTACTTTTAAAATGTACCATGCTTTGTATATGTAATATGTAATTTAAAACTTGTCATATCTAACAGATACAATTATTTTTATTGCTTAATTTCTTCATTATCAGACACAATCACACCCACACACTCACACATATGCACACAGGTACACTCCACACTCACACACTAACACACTAACTCACACTTTTCCTGCCATCACATTAAATTGTAATTTGATCTCTCTTAATTTTATTCAATTTTTATAATGTTGCATTGATATTGTAAATTGAATTTGCTAATGGGGTGGACCCGACTGCTGAGATACAGTATTTTTACTACTTCAGTAGTCGGGTGACCACAATTATATCTGATGTTAATGTTAATGATTAAAATAAATAAATAAAAAAAATATGCTGGTTAGGACACCAAGCCAGTATATGCCGAACAATCTCGGCAGCTATAAATAGATTAATTACTATATTCTATCATACACCATATGACAGTTACAAATAATATGGCTTTCTAATCATAATCAGGTTTTCAGAATTAGTTGAGTAAATAATATATGTACCTTAAAAATTTGTCACCTTTCTTTTATTTTATAAGATGCCAACAAATTCTAAATCAATTTTTCCTTTTTTACAGGAATACGAAACTCAAAGCTCTCAAGAGGCTAAATTTGCCAAAGATTTAGACAGATATGATATGATTCTACAAGCTTTTGAATATGAAAAACGGGAGAAGTGTCCTAAGCGATTAGAAGAGTTTTTCACTGCAACTCAAGGAAAATTTAATCACCCTTTCATTCAAGATTTGGTGAAAGAATTGTATAGACAAAGAGATGAGTTTGCGTCACAACATTTAGTAAATGGCAAAACATAATTAATTTAACTATATAAGCTAGGTCTCCAACTGCTTTTTTTCATTAAGAAAGTATTAACTATTGACCTACTTTAGTGTAATGTACACCAAAAATAGTATGTATTAAGTACAATCTTAGTAAGATGTTCTATAGTCATAGCAAAGCATAATTTTATTTTTTATTAATATAGGCAATATTATTTTCTTACATTAAGACACAGTGCAATGAGTTAACTTACAATTAAAGAAAACTTTCATATTGTTCTTTGTTTTCAGTATTGTAATCTAACTATTTTAATAATACTCTAGACAATCTATACTAAAAATATAAAATACTTCTGTTACAAAAAGTTTTTGTTCTTTTGAATACTATACTATATGTATTTCTGTTTTTAAAATAACATGTAATAACTTGAAATATTTTTTATCTTGTACTTAATGTGTGAGAATGTAATTGGTACCTATTTACAATATGTATTATGTACATACAGGAGATCTAATCTCTATCCTCTGTTTCCAACATACATTCTAAATATTAATAACTTCTCTGACATTTACTCTGTAATGTCCCTTTGATTTAAGCTTAAGTGGTCTTGTTTTACATAATATATGTATTTGAGCTTAGGGCCGATTTTTTATACTTCAGTCAGATAAAAAGTCCATCTATAGAATAATTATTGTACTTTAATAGTAAATGTTTCGTGCTAAGAATTGCCCATATATTAATGTCTACCACATTTTTTTTAATACAGCAAATATTTATGTAACTTTATTTAGTGCAGAGCAGGTTTATGTGATACTAGTTTTAATTTTTTACTACCCAAAAATTAAAATTATTTGTCTTAAGTTCAAATAGAATTAAATAGTTTTGTTTTGTTGTTTAAATTTAGCTTGCAAGTTTTTATTCTAAATTGTAGTTTGAAAGAAATATTTCGGTTGTGTATCTTTTTAAATGATTTTTTTAATTTATCAAGTCATAAAAGATACACTTGCACAAATTGATTTAATGATTTGAAAACTTACCTAACAACATTGTTATTCTCCTTTTTAATAGGGACTTTGGTGAAATATAACTAAGAAAAACATGATATAAAAGTTATACATATAGTTAGAAATGGATTTCTGAATTAGTCTGCTACAAAAACAATGTATTGATTCAAAATAAATATTAAAATTCAAATTGTATTTTTTTTTTAATTTTAAAATCCTCTAGGTAACACATTTTTGAAGTCATAAGATCCATAACTGCTAAGTGCTCAATGCACGATAAACTTGTAAAGTATTAATAATACAAATTAACATGTCCATGCTCCAATATATTTGTCATATCTTTAATATTAAATGCAATGACAATATTGAAATATTACAACCACATCTGATATAATGCATTACATATATTATTACAAAATCTTATCAAAAGGGTTTCATAATTCAATGAAATAATGATTATACATCAAACTACTATAGGGTTTTTTAATTTTTTATTGTACAAAAATGGGTGTTAATTATACATACAAATTTATTTAGTATTCAGTCAACTTAAGACTTTAAATGCTAAAATTTTACACATTCATTCTTATTTACTGATTATATTATCTATTTGTTAATTTCAAATACTGCTTCTTGCTTCCTGCATGTAGATGAGCAATGAATACAACAAATGTTTTGGTGTTATTCATAGCAGGCATGCTTAATTGCATTTAATTGAGATTTGCACCACCTCATTGCATATTTATCACTTAAATGATTTGTTTGCAGTGAGTACTGAAACCATCATCTACATCAATATAGCAGTCAATATGTTGTGATAAAAATAATTTTAATGAACTGGTTGTTTTTCAGTTGTTGATTGTTCTTCTTTTCTTCGTTGTTTTTCTCTCATAAGTTCAGCATCCCTACAAGACAAGAACATTATATTCACAAGCATTCTTTAATATTAATATAAAGTAAAATGAATCGTATGAACATTATGATTTTACCTAATGGCCATCTTAGACAGATGTTTGAATAATTACCTGTGTTTTCGTTCACTCAAAGACATACCAGTCTTTTCACTAGCATTTTTCTTCTTCTGATTTTCTTGCTGCTTTTTCTGGTTTTTTGCACGAGCTAAATCTCTTTGATTTCCTCCTGAAATTTGAAAAAACATAATTGATAAGCATTTATGTAACCAGATTATTCTTTCTTCATCAAATTTAAATCATAGAAAATAATAACAATAATAATAAATAAAAAAGTAATATTTACAGAAAAAAGTGTTCTGATTGTAATTTTATGTTACGCGTAGGTATGTTTCGGAGAGAAAGACTGTTTCTAGAACCATCCATGAAAATACTTATGTCGCGTTTATTTCTGAGACCGCGTTAAATAATTATTCATTAGACGCTGTATTAAATTTCTACAACACTATAAACGTAAATAATAGATAATGCGTAGGTAAGTCAGATAAAGAATTTGATACTTACGGGTCATCGTGGCTTTTGTTCCTACCCACTCGCTTTATGAAATTATTATTTTAGTAATGAGCAACAAAGTTCGGACGATACGCTAGTCCGGCCGAAACCTAGGACAACGCACCGCCCACCTTTATCCAATATAAAAGGAAAATTCAAAGCAACTAAAAGAGAATAAATTCGCTATAATTAAGCGCCTACCGGAGCGCTTCCCTCAATCATGAATCAAGTATTATCTATTCCAGCTGGGCGCTGGCCATATTAGTTAACCATAAACAATAAAACAGATTCAAAATAAAAAAGATAAAATAAGAAAATAAAAATATTCAAATATATTAATAAAATATAAAATCCGGGATCCCAGGTACATTTTTCCAATTGATTAGTATCAAGCTAATTTTTCGTGAGTAGCTTTATTTTGATGAGACGCCCAATATTTTCCTATACCAAACTCTCGATTGTGGTAGCTAACAGAGGTAGCAAGGATAAAATATGTCGATTTGGTGATTTAAAAATATTTATTACTAACTGATTTTTCTTGTGTTATATCTCAAGATAATTATCTAAATTACTTGAAAAAATATTCGTCCTACAAAATCTATGGTTTGATCAAAGAGTCCCCTCTTTCCAACCTGTATCAATGATGAGGTCATCGTAAATCACCAATGGGCCCATATTATTTGAACAACCGAATACATTAATAACATTGTAATATACGATTCAACGAACGACACAGAAAATTTAATGTGAAATAATAGAAAAAAATATTGATCAACTGCACCATCATTAATTATTTATTCTATTCTTATTAATTATTTATCTTCTAGCAAATGTGTCTGCCTACATTAGCCAAAATATAAAAAAAATATTAATTTGCAAATGTCAAATAATATATTGTCTATTACTTTTGTTTTCTGTGCCCGATTATTTTCCCCTATTTTCATGCCCTGTACTCAAATTAATATATTTTATAATAAAATGCGTATCAATGAAAATTATTTATAATGTAAACTTAGAGACATTAAAATCACGTGTCTGCAAGTAAATTGCAACTTGTTAATTATGTAGCTTTCAAATAGTGTTTCTAGTGTGGTAACACTGTTTTCGCAGAATGGAGATGTAAATTAAAAAATAAAAAAAACAACAAGAAACATTCAGCAGACAGCAATCAGCAGTCAGCTGTCAAAATGTCGGTCAACCAAGTGCATCATGCTAATATTGATGCGAAAAAAAATGATAAAAATTTAAAACCATTGTTTCCTAAACAAGCAGAATGCTCTTACGTTTCTTGTTATTGGTGAGTATATTTAAATATAAAAAAAAATCGCATTATTTGTTTAATATTTAAAAAATCATATTTTAATATTCATTGTTATAACTGTAGCGAAGAAAATGTATGGAAACTCTGTCAGGATGTGTCTTTAAGGGTTCCAGAGGAATTAGAAAGATGCTATGTTGTGTTTATTTCCAACCCTTGTCGTACTGTGCCTTTATGGAAACAAAGGGCTGGGCGCGAAGAGGATCGACTCGTCATATGGGTGTGTACGATGATTTAATATTCTATTAAACCTGATACCTATATGAAACACTAATTACACTAATAACGTTATAATAGTATGAGAAAAATAATTATATTATGTACTTCTTTTGTTAGTTAAAAAAAAATAAAAAATGCCTCTTTCAATCAAATCTAGGTAAAATAGGTTTGTATTACTCAAATTTATTAATGTATAAGTGCATTTTTCCTAAATAATTAATTCTCTTCCAGGATTACCATGTAATATTTCTTTTATCAATAGATGTAAAGTCATGTCTGGTATATGATTTAGACTCGGAGCTTCCATTTCCAACATTCTTCCATAAATATGTAACAGAAACCTTTAGAACGGATCAAGTGCTAAAATCTGATTTTCACAGGTAATTCTTTCGTTCCAATAATGTGCTCGTAATCATTTAATTGTAGGATGAAAAATAATTCCTTTTAACAGATACTGTTCTATTATTTATTTAAGTCACATTCTAAACAGTAGAAATAATGTTTTCTTAAAAAATAAAACTTCACTGTGTCTGATGTAATTTTTCATATATCAGGTTCTTCAGAGTGGTACCAGCGAAAAACTTTTTACAACACTTTTCTTCTGACAGAAGACACATGAAAAGACCGGACGGATCTTGGATTAAGCCACCACCACCATATCCTGCAATTTGCACTTCAAGTAAGTTGCTTAATATTCTTACAAATATTTGTTTAGAGTTATTGATAGTTTTCAGTATTGTAAAAAAATAAAACAGCTATTTCTAAAATATGTTTGATTTTATTTTTTTAACAGGATAGGTAGAAATTTAAAGGGTATTAGTTATGAAGGGAATTCCCTGCAAGTCTGAAAATTTTCATACTCAAAATCATTTGAGTTTTGGGTTTTTTGAGGGTTTGACTTAAAAAAAATCTTCCGTATAACATTATTACATCTAGTCAATTATTGTCAGTTACAAAACCGTTTTAGATTCTGTGACCAACTGGTAAAAAATCTGACTGTCTATCCATCCATCTTTTAATCTGCGATGATTAGATATATAATTAACAGACATAATTTTTACGGCATAGTAGACATTTGATATATTTACAGAATTTAGAATTAAGTCGAATAGAAGTAAGAATAAAATCGAATGATTTTAAAAATAAATAAAATTCATTTCCATAATTATGTATGGCGTGGGAAGCGTGCGCGAGTTCGCTGGTTTTTATTGTATTTCTTAAATAAAAAATGTTTTCAGCCTCAACCCACAATTTAGACGAGTACATAAATATGAATGCAGATACCGGGCCGGGACAGGTTTTCAATCTCACAGAGTTTGTACAGCGGTTCTATAAAATAGAAAAGTGAAGCTGTATTTGACTATGACTATAGCTAGATATAATATTTGTTTTACCAACCACATTTTTGGTTGCTTATGAGTTGATTATGTTTTAATAATCCTTTGTTATATTACTTTCAATGCTACTGTCAAAAGTCTAAATAAAAATATATAAAAACTAGAGAATTTTCTATGTAAAGTTATTACCGATTGTGGATTATTGCATCACTAATATATCTGGTTGGTGAAAGAAATTTGACAGTCTCCATTTTATTATAAAATAATACTTAATAACCATATTAACAGATTTAACGTATGTTAAGTTTAAATATAATTTTTATATGTCACTTATATAAATGTTTCAATGGATATTAGCACCATGAACAATATTGATACACCTTGTATTATGTGATTTTGCACACAATCGCTTATCCTTAAATATACCTATAAGAAATTTCAATGTAGGAATTCAATTATGTACGTTTTTGTATTGAAGTCATCTAAGGAGGTTTCATTCGCCCTTCGTAATAATTACATTCCTACATAGAAAGCAAAAGTTTTACCTAAATTTTATATTATCTTAAACATTTACATATACCTAACAGCTACGACTTTACTTAAATAATATATTATGTATGTCCTTAAATATGTATTTAGTAAATCATCGATAGATGATATTTTTTATCCTAAAGCTTAATCTCTACGACAAAGGCTGTGTTGGCCCAGTTTTACGTAAATATACCTAAGTAATTTATAATAATACAATAGTTTAACGCCCCTATAACCACAGCAAGCCACTGTAGTTATAGAGGTCAAATTCTGGATATTTATTTAAGGTAGGTACGTATTTGGAGTTACGCTTTCCAATACACAGTTAATTTTTAAATAGTTTACGGATTATAAGACGTTAAATCGTTATACCTAATTTATATTAAAATAAAACGTATAACTTATTTCTGATCGATACAATACTTTTAAAATTTTGCAATCACAGTTTTACTTATCGCAATTTGATAAGTGTTAACAATCATGATCTTTGTATTGTATGATATGCTAATGTGTAACCAGATTTCCTACAAATTGATAGAATGAATAATGCATTCGGCATAAAAGCTTAACTTCAGCATTGTGTTTAACTTCTTTTTATAATACGTATGTAAAACGGGAGACGACTACGGTGTTTTCGTAAAAGAACCTAGAACCAGACAAAACACGTTTTATTTTTTTGTTATACATTAGTAAAGGCAGTTTAAAACAAGCGCATAATTAAACGCACTCTACCCAACCTTTCCAATTATTTTCATAATTTTAACAATTTACACAATCCTTTATCAAATTATTCACTTAAACCGTCCTTCGAAACCCTATTAACAAAAGCCCGTATTTTACAGTTACACTCGGCATAAGACCGTTTGTAACATGAAGTTATTGTATTCTTATTTGATTCTATATACTTAATATATTTAAAAAACAATAATATCTACATCTTATTTAACATTACAGTTTGTGAGAGAGATATGTATGATACATTATAAAACTTCGATACGGTCTATCAAGTAATACTTTAAGTACGTATAAAAATGTTAAGCTTAAAAGCGCTTATTTAACGAAAAACTCATTAAAACCAAACTAAAGCCATTTTAACTGTTTAAAAAAAATAAAAATGCAAAACGTATTTTGCCCATGTCACATGATTGTTCGTGTCGTGGGTAATTTTCGTTACTTATCACTTTGCGTGTGAATAAATAGGTAGGCGAGCAATGGCTGTTTAATTCTAATTAAATAATTACGCTTTAAAAAGTAAAGATTGCTAGATTTTTATATCGATCGCCCCAATTCTTTATACACGATTTGGATTGTATAATAACACGTTTGTTGCGGTATATTATTATACTATTTTATATTAAAGAGTAACGTTAACTCGATACTATGTAATTAAAGTTATAAACTTCATTCTATTATCTTGCGTGATGAATTAAAATAAGTAACTAGTGGTATATTATATTTGATCGCGTGGTAGCTTTTGTATGTTATTTAGGTTTGGATTTCAAGTATGCGGTATCTAGTGATTTGGGCAGCATCGCCCTGAGAGAAAAGGCCGAAATATTGAATTCTGTACCTAAAAAGATCTCTAACCTAAACCTGTTAACATTTCATAACAGTGTTTAATAAACATATTTTGTTGGCATTGAATATTAAGGCCGTGAGTCACTAGATATAGCATGCTTGCACTCCACATCTAAAACTATTTAATAATTTTGTATCGACTTTTATACACTCTTTTTATCCTTCCCTAGCACCATTAGCGTTATGAATATCTTGACATTAAATTTTATTAATTACAATAATACTTTGAGAGCTTAAAGAGATGAGAGGCCCGATTGAGCGATCAGATGTTATTAAATTGTAAAGCTAATTAATTCGTAATTCAAATTACTTATTTAAATTTAAAGCCAAATTCAATAACTTTAATGTACAAATTTAATAACATTTTATCCAATATAAACAAGGTTTTTATTGAGTACTAATAAAACTTTTTTTAGATATTTAAGCATTTTAATAGTACAATATAATATTTAAACACATTTTCAAGGAGTCTACGATAACGTTAAATAGATTTTTAATATGCAATATTACAGTTATTCACAAGAACTTCCTTCAAAGCACGAAATTATAAAAGTTATTTGCATTTACATATTTTATAGCTAAAATTTTTATTCTAGAAAATAAATGATAAAATTATTTTATATTTATAGCGCTCAGTCTAGTCAGTACTAAGTAAGTCTTAGTTTGAGCCATACACGTGACCATAACTCGTAATCTTAAGATCTAGTCATTCGATTCTTCTATTTCTACTATTAGACTAGTGTCTTAGCAAAGTTTGGGCGTAGCTGGATATTTGTTGGGACCAAGTTGCGAATGTATGTAAAAGATCACAATAAAAAGTTCGATAATGGAGGGGGTGTGTCCCACTGGTTACGCCTTTGTATGTCACCTACTATTAGTATTACATTCAATCGATACCTTCCTTCTACGCCTTTAAAGTTTTATCTCTATTGACTGACAAGCCCGAGTGATATGTGCTTGTGCTTTTAATGTACGAACATGTTTTTTGATTTAAGAATTATATGCAAAATAAAAAACAATTATAATTCAACACTTGTTTTATTGTTGTTTTTTTTCCCTAATATACACTATGGTCTATGACTAGGTCAATATTGATCTATTTTTCTAAAGATGAAATGAAGATGATGAAAGGTCCTATTTCATTATAAAAAAGGAATATTATTATTGTGCCACTTTATAAAATTTAGATAAATCTATTTAGTCAAAATTTCGGCTCCATCTTCAGTAATCAATATAGTGTGTTCGCATTGAGCAGTCCTGGCGCCATCTTCCGTTACAATCGTCCAACCATCATCTAACATGTATGTATTTTCTCGACCGTGAGAAAGCACGGGTTCTATCGTAAATGTCATCCCAGGCTGCATTAGACCGGGATATCTGTTAACTAAAAACAGAAAATAAATATTATAAATCTATTGTAAATTATACATTTTACTCCCTTGTAAAGATAAGGGGGATAATTTACTCTTTGGCATTTCATTTATAGAACATAGATATGTATGTAAATATATTACATGAATAATAAATTTATTAATAAATACTTTTTATTGTTAATACACACCTACTAACAACTTAAAACTGCAAATAAAGTAAAAAAATAACAAGCAATAAAAGGCGGCCTTATTAATCTCTTACAGGCAAGCAGTTGAATATGTATAAGAAATAGGTGGTACTATTTGTTCAAAAGAAATCAATTTCTTAATTTAAATGTTTTGATAGTCTTCACCATGACTACAAATGTATTGCTGTAAGTTGCTTAGTCATTGTAATAGATATTAATGAGGTAATTACAACTGTAGGTCAATCTTTAATAATAGTCTATATGAAGGCCATATTTGTGTTTGGCCCTATAAGGCCATCATTACCTACTTTCATAAAATATTGACATTATCTTTTGTATACATATATAATTACAAATTAAAGTTGCTACCATTAAAGTACATGGCATACTTTTGACTGGTGTCAGTAAAAATATGGTAAATATAATTTTTAACACCATATATATGATTTTTTTTGCTTTTATCCTTTTGGTTAAGAAATGAGTAAAACCAGTTTAAACAATAATATAATAAAACTTACAGATATGTAAAATGTCTGGGGGGCCATGGAAATATTTTCCAATACCATGGCCAGCAAAAGCTGGTAACACTGTGTATCCTTTTCTTTTTGCATGCCTATATATTCTTGATCCTATGTCGGAGAAAGGCACATTTGGGCCACATAATTTAATAGCCTGTGAAGTTTAATAAAATATGTCTAATGTATTTATTGAAAACAAAATTATCTAAAATAGTTCAATCACTGAGACATAACGAAATTTTAGGAGGTGATGGAACAATGTTGTTAGATCTCATTAGGTTTCATGTTAAACTCAGAAGCACTATTTGCCTATAGTTTATTTCTATGATCTTATATACCATCTTGTTTTCCCTCCTTTTCATATTAGTATTATTGATACCTTAAGGCTTCAAACAAAATCATAATATGACTTCTAGTCTTGCAATTTTCCAGTGTTATTATACAATCTGTATGCATAGTTGGACAAATATATTATATGATAACCTAATATTATATCCTACAATAAATCAGACCACTTTATATAAATATAGGCTTATAGGAATATTTATTCAAGCCTATATTTATACAACTAAATGTCAAAAAATGATGAACATATCAGAACCCATACCTCTAAAAGACATTCTTCTGTTGCAGCAACAAGCTCTCTACCTTTAGCATCAACATCTCCGACAAAAAAGGTCTTTGAACAATCTCCATGGTACCCATTAAAGAACACCTGTAGCAATATTATATAAGATTTAAAGCACAGGATACATAAAGCTGTTTATTGCAGAAACATGCAATTTAATGATAATAATATTTTTATTTATCTTCAGAAATAACATAAATGATATCTCAATTTAAGAATGCCAAATAATAAACAAAATATTTATAAACTTACAGTAATGTCTACATTTATTATATCGCCATTGTTCAATGGCCTCAAATCAGGTATACCATGAACTGCAACATTATTAACCGATGTGCAGATACTCTTAGGAAATCCTCTGTAATGTAAGGGTGAAGGATAGGCACCCGCATTGACTATTAAATTGTGAAGCAAGTCGTCTATATCATCTGTTGTTACACCAGGCTGAAATAATAAATTCAGTAGCATAAAGTATAAAAAAATTAGTACTTTTACTTTTAAAAATATGTAAAACCTTGGTAATTAATATTATATTACATTTAAAATATTAAGGTATGACTCTAACCAAAAACAGGGTCTTGACCGATAGATGGACAACAAAGTGGTAAACCCAAAAATATAATATTAAATATGAAGTACCTGTATAAAACCATGCACTTTATTCAATATGCTAGCAGCAAGTTGGCAACTTGTTCGCATACCATTAATTTGTTCTTCATCCTTAGTTTCCGGCCTATTTGGAACATCTTTTGGTAAGCCAGTCACATAATCTGGCTTGGTAATGTGTTGTGGTACTATTCTACTTGGTGTAGTTTCAACAGGATATACTTTTTCATAGACCCCAAATTGTTTTCTATAAATATAAAATTATTTCTTTTTATACAATGCGATGTATTGATATAATTTTACAAGCCAGTATAATATATCATTCTATAAATTTGAATAATTTAATAAGGAGGCATTACATAACATTATAAATACATTTTTGTGGTATATTATTTCACAATATTAAATATGTAAAAAATAAAATTTATAATGTATTAAACCAATGATCTCAAACTTACAGCAATTTCTTCTGATAAATTGGACTAAAGACTTTTGGAATTCTCATTTTTAGAATGACTTATCTATTACAAATGTTATCCTGTGTTGCTTTTATGTATTATACTTTTTGCGAGTTTATATATTAGGTTCTTTAGATCTTCTTTCTATAATAAAAGAACGCTTTAATGGATATAAGAAGCGGTAATGATACTATTTGAAATGGTAAATGTAATAATGAGCCTCTTACACATGATTTCTCCAAAGTTGGCCAACTGACTTGGTTAATCCAGAAAATCCCATGATATTAATAGTTTCCTATAAAACAGTCTACAACATGTTATAATTTATAACGATTGTTTTTGTAAGACATTTTTATTTCAAAGTTCAAACTGAATTAGCAATTTATTATTTTGTGTCAGGTTTTGGATTGGATCTGTCTATTTACATTTTAGTTTTGACATTGACATTGATACCAATTACCAAAAAGTATAAATTCATAGTGCGAATATTAATTAATACTGTTAGTTTAAAGAAAATAAAATACGATCTACATAAAAATAATTTCTAGCTTTGTTTTAAAAATTGTATAATAAAATAATAGATTTTATTTAATCTGTTCATTCTGTACTCTATTCTTTCTTTAACGTCTATATTCTATGACTTGTCTACCGCGAAGCCGATTTCGTTTGTTTACAAATTGTGCGTTGCCTTATTAAATAGTTACTGGATACTACAAAAACATTTGTTTATTTACAGATTATAATATCGTGTTTATTATAAAGAATATAAAGATTAAAGATAATAATATAGAAAATGTCACAGAGTAAGTATATTTATAATTTTATTCCTTCATAAAATTTACAAAATTTCTATTTAACTTTGTACTATTTTTGTTTTATTGCAAAGATTCAGAAAAACCATTATCTACCCAAGATGTCTCAGATCCTACGGGCCCTGCTGCACGAAAAGGTGTCCTTATTTCTTTTAGAACTGGGAAAACAATGGAAATACCGGAAAAGGACATTGTGAGTTAAAAGACAACATAACCTATTTCATATTGAGAAAATTGAGATATACGGTATACCTATTAGTTTGTAATTTGTTTCTAGCTTGGAAGATGCCGTTTTGTTGGTGAATTTGAAAAACTAAATCGAATTGGTGAAGGAACATACGGCATAGTATGTAAGTACTCATGATTAGAATAAACACATACGCTTTAGCAGAGCAGCCACTTGATAAAAAGTGGTCATCATCACCCCAAACACTCGAAGAGCTTGAAAGTTCTGTTGGACATGGCCAATTGGCTATTCTTTTAAAAATTCCCTTAAAAATTTATGTACAAATATATTATACATATTCATTTTATAAAAAATAACAGTCCTAATTCATTAAATTACAGATAGAGCCAAAGACAAAATGAATGGAAATATAGTAGCATTGAAGAAAGTAAGAATGGATGTAGAAAAAGATGGACTGCCTTTGAGTGGTCTTCGAGAGATACAAGTATTAATGGCTTGTAGACATGAGAACATTGTGCAACTAAAAGAGGTTCTTGTTGGAAGGTCACTCGAGAGGTAACTTTAATAGATTTTACAAATTATTTTTTTCTTTTAAATTCACCAAAGAAATTAATGATAAATCTTAATAGAAATGTCTTACTAGACACAGCGAAATAGTCATATCTGCAATATAATTCACTATCATAACAATAATTTACAGCATATTTTTATCAATGGAGTATTGTGAACAAGACCTGGCTTCATTACTGGATAATATGTCATCACCCTTTACCGAGTCTCAGGTCAAATGTTTAATGCTACAAGTATTAAAAGGTTTGAAGTACTTGCACTCAAATTTTATTGTGCATAGAGACTTGAAAGTGTCCAACCTACTTCTCACAGATAAGGGATGTGTAAAAATAGGTAAGAATTTATTGTTTTATAAAATCATTTAAATATTTATTCACATGAAACATACTCAGTCTTCATACATTTAAGTTTGCATACTGTAAAAATTCTTTTATTTTTGCATCAAACATGACTAGTTATACCCATTAGTTGTCTTAATGGCAGTCAATTTTTTGGTTTAATATTCAGCATTTTAAACTCAAAAAATCTTATGGCATTTCTTTTGCTAAAACACTAAGTGTGTTTTAACTTTATTTCTTTATAATATTAGTAACGATAATAACATATAAATATTTGTCTATTTTATTATAGCTGACTTTGGCTTGGCCCGATGGTTGGGAGCTCCAGCTAGATGTGCAACTCCTCGGGTTGTCACTCTTTGGTACAGGGCACCGGAACTCTTACTGCAATCACCAAAGCAAACTCCAGCTCTTGACATGTGGGCAGCTGGTTGCATTCTGGGTGAACTGTTGGCTAACAAACCTTTGTTGCCAGGAAGAACGGAAATTGAACAGCTTGAATTGATTGTAGATTTGCTAGGTATGTTATTTTTTCGGTCAATGTTTTAAGACGAAATATTGCATTTAAATTATGCGACAAGTAAATTTCATGTAAACATACACAAGTATATTTTTTGTGTAATAGTATTTTAGTAGTAATAATAATTATTACTCTAAATAAAAGAACAATTTATGATAACACACATGGTCAAGTTCATCAGAATCTTTTTCTGTGTTGATATAAAATATTGTCATAAATCTAACAGGTACACCTTCAGATGCCATTTGGCCAGAGTTCAGTTTATTACCAGCTCTTCAGAACTTTACACTAAAACAGCAGCCTTACAATAATCTAAAGCAGCGATTCCCCTGGCTGTCTGCGGCTGGCTTGCGTCTTCTTAACTTCCTGTTCATGTATGACCCCAACAAGAGGGCTACAGCTGAAGAATGCCTGCAGAGCTCATATTTCAAGGAGCAACCATTACGTAAGTAGTTCTCATCTTCTATGGATTTTTACATCCATAGAGTATAATACATGTTAAGAAAGGAGGAGGGAGTATGACGTTATCTTATAAGGCAAGGGAGGGAGGAAGTTATATGAATTTCAATAATATATTCGTATGATATTGTATGGATATGCTAGTCTTATTCCCTATGTAGACCATGATATGTAGCATTCTTATTTTTGAATCAGCGACTACAACTAAAATGACAGTTTTGAAGCTTGTGGATGGGATATGTTTATTATAAACGTGCACATTTTGTTTTTTACTTAACTACAAAATCTACATTTAAAGAGTTATTTCAGCTTGTGATCCGAAGTTGATGCCAAGCTTCCCTCAACACAGAAACATGAAAGGTCAACAAAAGGGCAACTCGTCTAATCAGCTGAACATTCCCCTATCGAATCTTAACACGGGCGCCAACGACCAAACTAACAACCTACCGGCTATTTCCGATCTACTCGGCTCTCTAGTCAAGAAACGACGCTTAGATTAAGCAAAAAAATACTAGCATTTAAGAGTTCCAATAAAAATATTATATAGGAACAAATGTTTTATTTTCACATGAACTTACTGACGCCATATGTTAATCTTACAATTTTTATTTTGTTAGTCCGAAGATGCTTCCTCATCAGCCGATAGCCCCATTGCTTGCCGGAATTTTTGATACTTTTGTATTGTTAATGCATCCATGCTCTTTGTTTTCCCTTTATCTTTCTGAAAGAATTATTTTAAATTTAAGTAATACTTACACCAAATAAATCTTAAAATATATACGATAATATTTACAGTATCTCTTTCTTGTTTTTCAATATTTTTGAGGGTGCGAACACACTGGGAACACAACACAATGTCTTCCATATGATTGACTGTTTTCTTACGGTGATGATGCTTTAACCTGAAAGTCATAAGGTTTGAGCTTAAACATTACTAGTGACTGAAGATTGCGTAATATAGTGTAGGTACGTATCAAACGGGCATCTTTTGCGGTCCTACTAAAACTAATATAATTGGAAGAACTAATGCCTAATCTAACTACCTAATATTATGTTATAGCAAAAACTGCACATACATTAAACTGCGAGTAAGTATAAACGACGGTCCATGAAGCCCTTATGAGACTGTATGATTAATAATGTACCGCAAATAATTATAACACAAGTTATTGATTGCTATTAAAATTGACGATATTATCCAAGGTAAAATATGTCAAGTATGTAAATGCTTAAATGATAAGTACGTAGGCGTGGAGGTAGGATAGGCAAAGGAACTAAGGATGCCTGTTTTAAATACGTACAGCTTTCCACAATAATCGCAGGTCAATTTGTCAGAGCGGTGAGTTATGATGTGTGCCCCGAGTTCGCGGTATGTGGGGTAGCGATCGGAACATCGCGGACACAATATCTTGCCCTCAGATCGACCGCCATTGGTCTGGTGTTCCGATAGGTCTTGTGAAGTTTGGAAGTTTTGATGACAACTTGGACACCTGTATCAAAGTTAAACTTGAAATGCAATGCCATTGTAACTAAAGTTATGACAAACTTACTGCTGTTCATATAAATAACATAAAAATTGCTCAGATGTGTATTTAAAATAAATAACTTACATAAAAATACTTGGCTGCAGATGAAAAGCCATGTGTTCAATAATTTTCTTCGGATAAAAGTAATGGAATTTTTTGTCACAACAAGTTACATAGCCAGGGACGCCATGTCTGTCTTTATAATGTTTCATCAATGACCTAAAATTGAATCCCGTTTCATGACAAATGCAACATTCCATCTTATAAAATAGGGTTATTTGTCTATCTAAAGCGGGCCCTTGCTTCGCAGGTCGCCCATCTACTATAACTATGGGGTCCAATACATCATTAGCTACTTCTTCAACTTTTTTATGCTTCTCGTTGGCTTGCACAGGAGTGTTGGCAGATACGGTGCTATTGAGTAACGATTTTTCTACTTTCTCAGTTTTGGCAAACTCCTCAAGAGGCATCGCTTCTAAGTATTTCATTTCTGAGGGTGATTTTTTCTTTGAATGTTTAGTTTTAACCGGTTTGGTATCGCCTTGTTGCAATTCAGTCGCAGGAGGTTTTTGTTTTGGTGGTTCAGCTGGGGCAGCATTAGTAGAATTTGTATTTGTCACGTCTATATTTCCGAGTGAAAGATCACTAATAAGTGGATGGTGTTTGGGTTCAGTTGCCACTTGTTGCAGTTGCGCTTGGGGTTTCTCGTCGACAACCTTATTTTTATGAAATTCTAAAAATTTTTGTGTTCGCTCTACTTTGACTGCGTAGAGGTGTAAATTACTAATCTGTTGTAAGCAATCATGACATATGGCTTTCGGAAGACTGTCATCTGCATGTATCTGTAACGAGAAAATATTTTATTGTAAGGTACAACTACGAAATTTTGGTTAAATAATTATTTTAATCTTACGACAATATCGAAGAGCTTTTTTATTTTCCGCTTAACCTCAGCGCTGAGTGGCTTCAGTTTAATGACATCGTTGCACAGACACAATCGACATGACAATTCACGAACAATAGTTTTCTCTAAGGATGAAAAATCGTTCATAATAAATTTTTAAAAACAGATTTTGTAAAATGTGTATAAATATATAAATATTATATGGGTTTATTTATATTTTGTTATGCGTCCATGACTTTATGACATAATAATTTTGATAAATTGTGACAATAAATTGATATTAGTCCTCTAAGTTTTCTTTCACTTACTTTTATTTTTTTAAATAAAAATTAATATGACCTACCAGTAATAGGATAAGTCTATACCTGCTTAGAGACCAAAAAAGCAATGTACACAATAATTCATTTTTTATTATTATTTAAGTACGCTGTCCTTCAACCAAAAAACAATCATTCGAATAGTTTTAGGTTTTATATAGGTAACTATTATTTTAGGTATGATTTTGTGTAAGTACCTACTTCTCTACGTATTTCGAAAACGATTTAAGCAATTACGTACCTACAGATCAATGTGCTGCTATCTGTAGCTCTCCATCTACTTTGAAACTTTGTAGAATACACAATTTCAAAGCGCGGAAAAGCATAATGTCTTTATCGTGACCTAATATTAGTACAGTCGCTTCATATAAGCGACATATTTTGTAAATGACACATAAGTGAGATGAATACATTTCAGGACACTAATGTTAGGTACATTAGTATTCTTAAATGAAATACTAAGTATATGAAATAAATACTATGAAAGTACTCGAGGTAAGGCTGAATTTTAGGAAACATCTTTGGATAATCCGTACCTACGTTAGGTATAGGTTATATTTAGGTAAGGCAAATTTGTTTGCTTTTAATAAAAATTATATAATACATATATCCTTTTTTCTGCAGGCACACATGCAAACTACAGTTTGCATGTACAATTTATATATAAACTAAGATGCAAAAGAATATCAGTAGATATTGAATTTATTAAAAATCTTTTCCGTTAAATAAGTAACATTTTTAAATGTTTTTTTCAACTATTTTAATTTTGTAACGAAATTGTTTACTACGTTATTCTATTGTTTATCCTTCCATGTTTGCTCAGGTAGACGTCCAATGTAGGGAGCTTACCGGCAATAAGCAATTGCTCGATCGGTCGTTACTAAACCTTTTGGATAGAACGAAATCTATTCGATGGAAAATGAAAAAGAATACAATGTTAATCGATTTCGTACTTTTGTGTTGCACACTTTCACTTTAAACAAATCGAACAAGTAAATATAAGTAGATGAGTTATTTATTTCCCAGTTCTTTTAACATATTTAAGCTATTTAACTTAGTGCTCACCGTTGTTTTCTCACTCTTAATTATAAACATGAAACGTCCTGTACCTACTACTATGGTAAATTTATGATATACCAGAATCAAACTTAAATCCCTAATACCGTTTCTCGTAATAAAAATAATCCGTGTCGAAAAGAGATTGTGAATGAATGTTCATATTTCAAAAAGCCGCTCAAACTACGGATAAACTAAATACGGGTTGGTTTGTAATGAGGTTTAGGGGATTCCGCGAATCGTGACTATCTTACTTTTCCTTGGATAGCATGAAGTGATTATGCCGGACGGCAGTTGGATTACAAAACTTTATTTTTGCATACTGCTTGTTTTCTAGGTTTTTAATAGGATAATTTTCGATAAAAAAAGTCGTTCAAATGTAAGAATACCTCTTGAGTAAATTACTTTCCCATATCATATTGAATTAAAAGTCTTATTGTTTAAAATGTATAGTACGCGTCACGAATCTTTAGCGCTGAACGAAACCTGCGCAGAAGTCAAAAATAAGGTATCGAGTTAGCGGCGCGGCGCGCGGGGCGCGTGATCGTCGGGTGCGCGAGCGTTGATTGGTTGTCCCAGTCGTGTTGTCTTTCTCGCACCAATACATCAATTACGAGCGCGATTCTACCGATGCGTAGCTATTCTCGTCAATGGCTAAAACATAAATGACGCGTACTTATACATACCTATATGTCTACATCGCAAACACAGCAACCATAATATATTAAAACGTTTTGGCCATAAAATCCATCTGTTATGTATTTACTCGGTATTATAAGGAAACACGCAGATTACTTGTATCGCTTTAATGGCCGACAACCAACTGCCACACCACGTGTGATGGAAGATTCGAATCTACCTTCATATAACGTACATCAAAATACCCTACATCATCAAATTTGATTTTTCAGTTATTTAACATTTAAGAAGTAAAATATTCCTATAAGATTTTTTGAATTATTGTACGAAAAAACTTGTGTGTAAACAATGTGGCACAAAAGTTGCGATTATATGATAAGGCAGCTTTTTCGTAAAGCTCGTTTCTCTTTGACAAGGCACGTCTTTATTTGTATGATGAAAGGTAATCGATTCTCACGAAAATTACAACAAAGTTGATGGTGATAACTAGACAAACATTTTTTATTGATGATGTTTTAAAAATTATTAGCATATCCACACAGTACATATGCTGGATGCATCATGCATAGGTAGGTACTGACGTATTTTTTAGTAAAGAAACACTAAGTGCTAACTTTCAGACAGAATACGTCATATATCTACATAGAATGTTATTAGTAAGATTATTCTATTATCGCAATTAGAAATTTCGATATAAATAATCTCGCGGTCATATAAATATAATCCCAGTTGAAGCGTTAGACCTGAGAAGTGTATGAACTACGAAAGACATAAAATTTTCCTATTAACTTGTTAAGTACCATCGCTACTTAAGAAAAAGTACCATACGTGCTTAATAGAGGCTTTATGCTACTTTATGGCTTTTATGCGAGATTAGCATCCCAATTGAGATCGTGCCAAATTAAACGTAAACACGATTAGTTAGTCTTTAGTAAAATTTAATTTTCGTGTTTACAATCTTAATAGAGTTGTAAATTTTTCTTAAGGAAATAAATCTATGATATTTTTTTCGACATATATTTAAAATATTTTATGTAAGTATGTATAGTAATAGACAAATGTTAAAATAATAACATTTTTGGAAGTTTTTAATTTTCAGATAAAGTTAAGACACAAATAAAAATAATTCGGGTTGTTTTATCTTCATTTCTATCGCCGATCTATATCTTAATTAGAAGAAAAAACTATATAAAAATAAGTTGACATAGCTCATAATATACCATCTCTGTTTACGAACATAAATCGTAAAAGATTCCACCTGTACGTATTTTGTCATAATGTATAAATGTATACCTACCGAGTTTACTGCCGACAGCTGATATCGATGCTTGGGTCTACACGAGAAGCAGAGCTCAAATTTATATTGCTACATGCTGAAATAAATTTATGTGGACGCAACTTGGTTAGTGAAACAATATGGGGGCTTTGTTTTACAACCAAAATAAATAAGCTTTGTTGTAGTATGTTAATTATATGATTTATGGATCATGATGAATGTAAAGTTGGATAAAAACTATTAATTTACAATTGGCATACATGTCAGGCTGAAGGCTAGCTCGCAGCGGGATGTTACCAACATTCCACGGTGAATTGGAGAGAAGTAATATACCGGGGGTAGGTCTCTTTCGCAGGAGACCGACTGGGTGGGTACCCCCACAGTGCCATACATTCAACCGCCTGAACAGTGATTGGAAAATGTCACTGTGCTCCGGTCTGAAGGGCACTGTAGCTAGCGTGATTACTGGGCTAATGAGTCAACATCTTATGACTCAAAGTGGGGAGCGTCAATGTAGTGCACCTCTGCCCAGAGCAAAGTTCTGGGTAGCACTACATTGGTTATGAGCTGGCGTTTCTCTTACCATCAGGAGGGCGTCCAGCTCGTCTCACCACTACATAGAATAAAAAAAAAGTAATATCATTTGGGCAGTTCGACTATTTCTATTACTGCGAGTCTGTGCGCCGGGATGATCGTTTCATCAGGTTCCTTTTTTGCTCAATAGTTCTCTAATATAGATAAATCTATTTTCCGTGTTTACTTGCAGATCTTAGTACTCAGGTAGTATTACATGTTTCTTACTTCAAGTTTAAGTTTGTGAGGTAGGTATACATGTATGACAATAATGTTCGTGTTTTAGTTAAAGAAACGGAGATATAACGTACGAAATTGAAATGAGATAAGTATTCTAAACATAAGATGTTTTCTAAAATGAATTTCATATGTTTCTTGTTACATTTTAAATTATATCGGCACTTATGTTTTTATTTGCGTAAATTTGTCGACTCTAAAACATATATTTCTTAATTGTGGTTGTTCATATAATATGTATTTATATATGTTATATACATATTACTTTCATAGAAGTTGTGATTGGTGTCCATAATAATTGGTTTTGTTCGCATCACGTTTGCTGATAACGGTATCTTTATTGTATAAATTTCTCATGGGAACAGTTTGTTTTATTAACTATAGCATTTCGTTTAGAAAAAATTATTCTTGTGACTTACTTCCTTTGATTTTATAATTCTATTATAACTTAATCATACATAAATGTTTAATAATTTATAAACTGATACCTAAGTAGTTTTGAAGGAGTTAATCCCTGGAACTTAGTTAGCTTTTCAAACATTTTTGTCAGAATCTACAAATTCTTCATCGCTTAATTCGTAATGACTATAGGTATTATACAAAAAAATAAGTAAAATATTCGATTTGTTTACCATAATTATACAACGCCTCAATTTGTCTTTAGTCCTTTTCCCCTTACAGTTGTTTCAATATACATCGGGAACATATTTTTTTGGGATCTGTGGTCACCAGGCGACATCTGGTTGAATGTACATGTAAATACATACATATACTATGTATATCAATATGAATGAGTATTAAAAAATCTATATAACCGCAAATAATTGTATTTAAAAACAATGATAAGAAAGGTGTTAAATAATTAATATGTATATGTCACCGTAAAATAACAAGAACAGCAAATTTATAAATTTCCTAGGAAATTTATAAACCTTCGTAGGATTCTAAACGAGAGACAAATTGTATTATTTTACGGCCACATTTTCGCAAATTTATCAATTTACCGAACT
>DWAJ01000045.1:0-61198 GCA_018238005.1 Eurema mandarina | reverse complement strand
AATTTTTAAATTATTTTAATATTTTTTTATAACATAGGGGGCAAACGAGCAGGCGAGCCACCTGATGGAAAGTGGTCATCGCCGCCCATCAACACTCGCAGAACTTGACAACTCTGGAGTGGGCTGCCGACCTTTTAAAAAGATGTATGCTCTCTTTAATAAATTTAAATCGGTTCAGCAAACTCAGAAGTAACAACGTCGCAAACTTGCAAACTATATCCTACTTATTTATTTCTTTTATTTTTACAGGTTTTATGAGGGCAGCGTTCCTTGGCAGTCTATATCTACAAAAGCCACTTTCGGTATGGAAAACCTAACAAAATTAATTATTTTAAACTGAAGTAAATGCAGCAATAAACAAATTTGTAATAAACTAATCTTTTATTAACCTTAACTAATCTTTAACAAAAATATTCCTCATTCTATCTCTTTTCATAACATTATTATTTCAGATGACTCCTTGTTGATATTCTCATGATCTTAATTAGCATATTATTTTTTTAATATTATTGTTGTTTGTGCATCTATTACGCCTTTTATGCCTTTAATAAACCATATTACTAGTTTTAACGAACATATCTTAAGAGAGACTTAATAAAAAAAACATTTAAATGCTTTAAAAGGCGGCCAAATCACGGACTTACGCTAGTATAAAGCAAATGTTTACCTATTTCCAACAGTAAATTTATACGTCAGAGATTTATATTGTCAGACATAAAGACATGACTTCATAGAGTTCTTCAGTCTTAGTTGAAGTCAACAAGCCGTGACGCAAAACGGTGATTTATCTTATCTGTGGTCATAATTATATTAGCTTCATAACGTTGTCTGTTCCATCAAGATTCGAGAACAAAAATAGCTTGCTAATAATGGGCCCGCTTATCATTTACCCACAAGGGTTTTAGGTAAACGTTGTTAGTATAGTAATCGTCAAAAACCTTTAGCGGTGAACGAAACCTGCGCAGAAGTCAAAAATAAGGTATCGAGGTAGCGTTGCAGCGCGCGGGGCGCGTGATCGTCATGTGCGCGAGCGTTGATTGGTTGTCCCAGTCGTGTGGTCTTTCTCGCACCAACGAGCGCGATTCTACCGATGCGCAGCTATTCTCGTCAATCGCTAAACTTTTCTGACGATTATTATACTAGTCTGTATTAGAAATACATGAACCGCTGACAAAACGCAAGCAAACTGAGCGTATAACATTCCTATCACACCTAACAAACAACCTGATCCACCAAACATAGCTAAGAACACTCGATGGATATACCTTTCAGCCAAAAAAACGCATTAAAATCGGATCATCCGTTTGAGAGCTACGTTGCCTCAAACACAAACATACACTGACACGTCAAACTTATATATTATAACACCCCGTCGTTTTTGCGTCGAGGGTTAAAAATTAAGGTTACATAGCAACATGTATCGTAGTAAGATACCTACTCATATTGTACAAGAGTAGCTTTACCGTCAATTCATTTGTGTGGTCACAGGATAAATTTTAAATTTGTTACGCTAGTCACGACTTCCTCAACTTTTTTAAAACAAAAAACACACAACCACTCTCCTTTTATAAAAACTCCATCTATACTTTAAATGAATAAATTAAATAAATAAAACATTTAAACATCTTTGTTAGTGCTAGAGACGCAATTGAACAAAAATCATTAAGTATGATCACATCGGATACCAATTCCATGCGTGGACGACACGCGCTTGGCCTATTATTTTATTACTTAGGTTTGGTATATATTAAAATTTTCGTCTACGTCGATCAAGGTCTATTTACCTGCACACATACCCCATTCATTACACCCCATTCATGCACATATACACCCATTCATTGTAACATCAGAAAACTATCATCAATAGGATTTGAAACGGACCTATTTCACAAAGAAACAATCAAGATCGATACAGAAGCTACATTACAGTTAGATTACAGAAGTACAGCAGTTCCAATTAAGTACATGCTTACATGGAACAAATCCATGTCGGCAATTATAACTACTACACTACTACATCAAAAATAACAAAATTCAGCTAATAGGCTAATATGTTAATAAAAAACTAGATATTATACGAAGCTACAAATATAATAAAGTGCATTAATTGATTACATTTATAGTATATATATATATATATGCCTTTATTACAACGTAGGTACCTTCTATACAGTCATGCTACATGGATATTTTATCAAAGAGTTACTTCGTCGAATGAAATTAATTGTATTTTTTCGCAAGAGTATATTCGTAGTACGGAGATTTACCTACCTACTTGGTTTTCTAAGAAAAAAATAATCCCAAACACAAAACAATATGATTTAAATGCCGTAAATGTTTTCTTGGAAGGCTTCATGTGAGAAAACAATAACCTGCGTTTGCGCATCCAAAGTGGTAGTTTGACGTCACCTTGTACTATTGGGAAATACCGATTCCTATAAACAGGGAATATGGATCAAATGCTGATTTATTGATTATCCTGTTATGAAAATAATTTTATCTTAAGTAGTATCTTAACCCTACACACTCACATAAACACACACACTAAAAGTCATAATTATTATAGTTAATTTCAAATTAAAGATAGGTAACAATTAAAATTATTCAGTCGGTATCATATTAAAATTCACAAATTCAATTAAATAAGCTGAACTTAATTGAAAAATTAATATTAATTATTTTTAAAATTACTTATTTTTAAATAAAACATCCCCAAGGCAGAGATAAAGAGATAAAGCGGTGGGATTCCCCAAACACTAAAGTCAAATTCCAAAAACTTTACAATAATTATTCATTCACATGTTGACTGGGACATCGGGGTGCATAATTTGTATTATTATTTATTTATACCGTTTACCTTTTCGTATTTTTTCCCTTTAACCTAACACTTGTTACAAACAGATATTACCATAAATTAACATTAAGAATGTACACACGAAAATATCTTTAAGATATTGAATTTTTAAGCCTCGGGCGGGTCTTGCACATGGCTCGTCTACAAAACAGAATCAAAATTTTAAAATTCTTAAATTTTTCCTTACTTTTTGAATATTTCATTACACCAGAAATTCAAACTTACAAATATGCATTCCATTCATTTCCAAATAGTTTAAGGCAATAATATTATCATTGGTTGAAGGAGACATAAACCGCAATTGGTAAATTCTAAAGTAATGCTCTGAAACTTTATGATATTAGGAAAGTAGTTATTTAAATATTTTCTTTCTTCACGTACTAAATTCAGACTTCTAGAGTCTAGACACAGGCGGAAATATTTATTTCTAGAAAGTGTTCTTACTGTGAAATTACCCACGGCTTAACCATTTTCTAAAATATGTTTAATTATCGCAATTTTTATCGCAGCTAATTCCACCATAACATGTTATTGCAATGAGAGGAATGTAAAATTCCACTATTTGCTATGTCACCGTACACGCGCAGTTATCTTCTGTCAACAGTTCCAGATTGCGCCAAGGAAGATTTCTCACTGCTAACCTTAATTGTAATCATTATTTATACACAAGATCACAGATGCCTCATTGTTTTACGGTATTAGGTTATATTAAGTTTAATGTTCGTAATTAATCACTAGATTCTTGATAAGTTAGTGGGTTATTATTCAGGGACAGCAGTTTTATGACGCAGGTAATAAAAAGGTAGACCTTCTAGAAAATTAGTATCAGGATTCAGGGCGATTACGTCTATTCTATTTCGTTGCTTGCCTTCGGGATCTGTACATATCCAAGTATTGTACTTATTAAACTATAAATTATGTTTTGTTTAATATAAAAAGTGTCAACTTTTGAAGGCATTCATTTTTCTCAGCGATATAATTTTAACTTAGAATTTCTTAAGAGTACTTTGCTCCTACAAAGTAAGCTTATTTATTGTGTTTGATAGACATTGTTTGAATAGAATTAGTAGAAAATTAGACACTGTTTAAATGTCACACTGAGAACATAGGTATATTATACATATTTGGGGTGAATTTTATAGGAATAAAGCAGGTTGTGTTGTGTGCCCGTGATATTTTGTCGCTTGCCTCAAAAATAAATCCTTAAACCATTGTAATCCTTTGATCCGGTGGTTCGTCCACATTATTTATTTTACCTGTATAATAATAGTATTATATGTGAAGTTGTGTTTATGAAATAATAATAATAAAGGTTATTTAAAAAATCATAACATTTCGCCGAGCGCCCGTTCGATGAGTTATTAAGGTTGAATTTAATAAAATAAAACAAAATGTTGTATAAAAAAATGTTTTATTCACGAAATAAGTGCCCTATGCTCTTTTCCCCAACATGGCGCCGGGCAGGCTCCCACACAACCAATAAAACGACAGCCTTCAAACATAACAACCATGCAGCTAGCCCACAAGAATCATTCAGGGGGTTCCGCCACAAACGGGGTCCAACAGACCCCCACAACCCATTCCGGGGTCCAACAGACCCCTCACTACCCACTCCGGGGTATTTTTGTCCAGGCATCACTAAACCGGTATAGGGTCGCCAAAGCCCATCATTTGCGCAATCATCTCCCCACACCCAAAACTACACTTTAAGCCTTCATGGCAAGCCATTGATCAACTTCGTGTTTTATATGTTTTTTTTCTATATTATAATTAAAAAAATAAATTGTGCACTTAAACAATCACACAATCGTTTACAAACTTAATGCTTCTCTCACATAACTATTTACATATTATTTAGAACAACAAACATAAGATAATATACTACATTATTATAATAAACAATTACTTTCATTACATACAATTATGTAACTAGACAAAGGAATATTTAACATTTGTTAAGAACATTCGATACAACTATGAGCAGAAGTAAGCTACAAAATCTTATTCACTATGTTAATTTTCCAAGACATATTAATGTGTATTGAGTACATATATAAATTATTTTAAATGCTTAAAAAATACATTTAGAAACTACGCTCATAAGAGCTTCTAAAAGCCCAATCGAGTGTTTTGACTAAATGTATTTTTACTCTGTATCAACTTTTGAGATATGTCAAAATTCTTTTTTCAGATGCTTGAAATTTTGACAAATGTCAATAATTGAAATTTATTATAGAATTCTCATTTATAGCTTGAATTAACATTCAAAAAGATTGAAACAATGCAGAAAATATATGCAGATGATTTACGGAAGAGATTGAAATATGTACTTTTATTAATAGAAAACCAAAATAAAGAACGAAAAATAAATGTGTTTTATCTTGGTTTGCTATTATGTAACACACTACGTGAACAGAGACAGTTGAATTGTTTTCTGTAAATACACAATGAAATGGCTTTCTTTTTTTTACCATATCATTTACAAAGATATATTATAATTTGTATTTATTTTTGCTTTTACATACATTATTTTATATTATCACTATTACTTAAAATAATAAGTGTAGATACACATTTTTTAGAGAATATTTCTGTTCTGAAAGAACTTCGAATGTTGATTACAAAAACACAATTTTGAGCTATATTAATTTTGACATTTTTTGATTTAAATTTTAATTCCTAAGCCTCAAATCGCTGAACAAAGAATTAATTCTATCTACGTTTGTTGAATCATTAACAACTCTGCGTTGAATTACAAAACTAGCTTTATATACAATATTTACACTTAAAAGTCTCTGATTTCCGATGTTCCTGGTTGAGTCTTCTCTTAGGAATGGTCTCGATCACTTAACAAATGCTTCTGGTGGTATTTTACCCTCTGATTGTAGTTGGTTGAATATGAACAACGCTCGCTGAAAGTCCCACCCAGTTTCTTGTAGACAACTGTAAGGAAATATTATGAAGGTTAAAAACTTAAAAATTAAATACTTAAAAATTAAAAGGCTCATTATGTAGTTGTTGACTGCAACAACTAAAGAGGATCTCAATTTAAATATTTTTAATGTTCGTACCTACGTAGCCTCATTAATTGTAGTCGCAAATGAATAATTGTAGTCTTATATTCATGTTGATAAAAATACAAATTTAAGATGATTGTAACAGAACCATATTTTTCAATTACTATAAAAGAATATAACAGTTTTGGAGCGATTAAAATAAATTGGTTGTACTTTGAGAGTGCTCGATTGTGCAAAGCTTTGCTGTAGTTGAAAATTTTAACAATTCTTTTGTTACAGTTGTTTTCTTTATCTTTACCACAAGCTCGGACTCTAACTGGTAGGGGCGTTTAAAGGACAGCAGCAACAGCAGTTCTTATGTATGTCTTGATGTTTTTTTGTGTGTGTGTGTGAGTGTGTGTGTGTGTGTGTGTTACAAAGTAGAATGTTATACTGACTTGATGCTCCAATGCTCGTTCATGCCGGTCTGCTGGCTGAGCATGGTGAGCATCATCTTCTGCGTGTCGTCGTGTGCGGGCGCGCCCGCCGCCGACGCCGCTACCGCGTGCGCGGGCGCAACTGCGGCCGGCGCTGCTACTGGCGCACTCGATGAGAACGCTTTGTCATCCTGTTGAGATATTATTGTATAATTTATTTTCTTTTTCGAGAGGATAGAAAGTGTCAATTTAACACTGTTTGTACAAATGCATCTTTATTATTCTCATCTAATAGTTTATATAGAAAGTCAGGAAAAATCAGATTTTACGAAATTGAGAAAGTTATTTTTATATTGTATTATGAGATGGCTAATTTATTATGCTGTCAATTGTTTAGTTTCACCAAGCAAAAAAAAAACTTAAATCATCTGAATATACATGATTAATGATTATATTAAATTCTGACTGTAATTGTATTTAAGCAATCATAATATATTGTTATATTTACAACTGGACCTTACCTGTTCTTTAGTAGTATTAGTGATGAACAGCATATCATTCAGTATGCTGAAACCTCCAGAGCCATTTGGCACTATAATAAATGTCCTATGAAATGATCTTGTCGGAGTCCTAGGGGTTGTCGTCTCTTTGAACACTCCATTCATTGTTAAAACTATCATTTCAGGCTGAAATATTTAAAATAAATAAATAACGATCCATAAACACATTTATTACATATTTAAAGAATTATATTGTGTTTTATTTTTATATTTTTTCCTATGACATAATATGGAAATCAACTTTTTTTATTTAAATAAACATACTATAATGAGATATTTACTAATAGGTCATTTAATTATCATCTTATTTTGTACCACTGCTTTGAAAAGCAATAATCATAAAGGTTGTAAAAAAATATCTCGAAACTCACCCTAAAAACTAATAAGTCCACAGCAAATCCCATCAAGTCGTGTGATGTCTTTGGAAGGTCTGATAAAAATGACACAACTTGCAATCTTCCAGCTTTCAAGTTTCTGCGTCTAATATCTCTGTCATACACTCTTAACAAGTTCCGACTGTTTTGCATATAAGTGTGTAACCTGCAAATGTTTTATAAGGATTATTATACGATGAAATACTCTTACATAGATATATGGGATTCTCATTTCTGTCTATCATCGAACATTTTCTTAATCAATGGCTACTAGACGATTAGTAAACATCTATATTTATCTATATTTAATATTGCAGTTTAATTATTTTGGAAAGCATTATGCTAGTACCTTATTAAACAGCAATAAAGTCATATTACAATAACTGAAATAAACTTAATTAACACAAAAATAAGTTATATACTTAATATTAAAACTAAAATCTCACCGTAAGCTAGGAGAGTTCCTATCGTCTGAGTACAAATAATTAGCGGACATAGATAGCGTAGCATTTTCGTGGTACGCATCTAATAGAGGTTGTCTTGAATCCGCATCGTATATAGCAAAATATTGCTTAAGGAACTCTCTAACTAGATCATGACCGTTCGGGTCAATGAGGAATGATTGTTGTGAAGGTGGTAGGGGCACTTCTTCATTCACGTCGAATCCAATAACAGGGGGTAGCTCTTCGCCATCCTTAAATATATTAAAAGCAGTTAATTATAACCTCTAAACATCTTAATAGTTATTACAACATACAAACATCAACTAGTATACATATATCTCGGGTTGCCTGGCAGAGATTGCTATGTAGCAATAAGGTCACCTTTATCAACTACTTATGTTTTCTTTTTATCTATATCCTGTTATCGTTTTTATGTACAAAAAAGTGTTTTCAATAAATAAAATATCTTTTATGCATTTTTGTGTCAACAAAAAATTTTAAACAACATTATTGTTATAATTAATAATCTAGCAACAAAAAATGCAGAAACAATTGTCGTACCAATCTGAGCAGCTTGGGAAACTTCTTCCGGACGTCACTGAAGATAACAAACAATATGGCAATACTTGTAAAACTCTGAAACTCTCAATCATTAAATGAATGTTTTAAAATATAAGTATAAGATTCTGTTGAGTAGAACATTTTACTGAATTCACGTTTGAATATTTAAGGAACAAAACCAGCAAAATATTCCATTTGAGTCTTATAATTATATTTTCTTTTAATAGTATGCTTGCACATATTACAGACAGGTAAAAGATATATTAAACTTACAAAACTGATTTTATTTAATGTAAATGTGCAGGCAACTAAATTTAAAAATTGTTAGTTAAATAAACTACCCCAATATTATTATTGAATAACCTTTTCACTAAAATAAATGTTAATGCCACTGGCATATAAATATTATGTGTTCGTCACTTTTTTCTAAATAAACTGAACATATAACATTAGAGAAAATGGTTATACAAACAATAATAATTTAAGAAATTCTAAAACAGTTTTGGATGATGTAAATGTTAGTTATCTTTGAGATATTAAAGTCTCGCTAAAATAATCACTGATTGAACAGTTTTCTGAGGGTTTGTTATGATGTTAAGTTGTAATTTTACTCAACCAAATATAATTTACATTACAATATAAGATTTAAAAAAAGGAATGAAAATTTATGTTTCTATTAAATGTGAACAATTATATTTGGTTTAGTAACTACCCATTTTTTGAACCATGTTGGACAATTAGTTGACAGAGAGTTAATATTTAGTATAAGTATTGTATTGAACATTGTTATTTTTTACGTCCCAAACCCAACCCAAGTTCGACCTTAGTGATTTCCATTTCAATATGTGTAGTATTTTCTACCACATATAGTCTTGCACACATCAAATGCTGACTGTTCCAATATTACCTTATGTAGGTTTCATGATCATTGAACCTGTTCACCAGTGGGTTGCCTTTGAGGAACAGCTCTGACAATTGTAGTGTCTTCAATGAATCAAGAGAATTGACGGATGGAATCTGTAAACAATGTTGATGTTTCAATATATTTCTTTTGTATGTTAGTCCTTTATTTATTTCTTATGAACCATGAATGTTTTAGGCTGTGCAGCAGGAGATCTAATCATATGCATTTGTAAATAGAGACTATTTCGCAAAAGAAAAGTATACAAATATTGTAAACCACTTTTATTGCACTAGTGGCCCAGATATTCCAAGTATGCATGTGAGAGTGAATTATTTTTTCTAACAAGTATACTATAACACACATAAAACAGTCATAGAAACCTCATGAAGACCAGCCAAAAAGTACCAAGTTCTTCTCTTATAAAACAAATAATAAAGACTACTTACCCGGTTGTCTCCCAAGTACAATATTTTTAAATTCTTAAACTTTGTGGACAATATCTTCAAATGATCAATTCCATGTAGCTTATTGTCGTTGAGGTTAAGAGCCTCAAGGTCTGGGATGTTTTCAGCGATGATATCAATTGCAGCCAACATGATGATTGGGCGGAAAAGGGCGCAGAATACATCAACAAGTTCTAAAAAATTATATTTGTTAAAAAAATACTCTATAAATACATCTTCTAAATTGCTGTTTTATATTCAAGTAGATGGCAAATTTCATAATTATTTATAAAGCAATAAATATCTAATTATTAAATGGAGGATATTAAGAATAACACCGGTTGGAACTTACCAGGGTCTGCATGGAATTTCGTTAAATCCAAAGCTTTGGTTGCCGCATTATAGCGCTTGGCCATGGCCATCTTCATTTTCTCTTGCATTTCTGCATTTATGTTTATCTTTGGTACTGAATTGCGAACAATCACAATTAGCTTAAAACCATTTGGCATCATAATTTTCCGATCAGCATAGAATAATTTCTCAGCAATTTTCACATCATCCACATAGAAGGAAGCTGAGTTGCCTTCTATCTTAAAATAGTGTGGTACAAATATTTCTGGTGATATGTGACTTAGTAGTGCTTTAAATATTACGTCTTTCTCATGCTTTGCACCATATGGTATAGTTATTTGATACCAAGGTAATACACCTGTGATGAATTTCTTTTTGTGCATATGCCTTGGAGGTGGGGATCCTAAGCGACCCCCTCGTCCTCTATAAGAGCCTTTATTTTGCATGTGACCAGAAGCGCCCATATCAACATCATCGTCCAACAGTAACTTGGCATCATTCCAGTTACGGAACTTATTCTTTCCCTTATTTGCATTTTGTTTGAATATAACTCTTCTTGTTCCATTATGATGTGAACGATCATCATGTTCTGAAATATTTGACATTATTAAAGCATTCATTTTAAAATATATGATGTTTTTAATAAGTTTATCTGTGTGTTATGTTTCATTTCTGTAAATATTGAGGTAGTTTTGAGGGGAAAGTAGCCAAAAATAATAAAATCAACATTGCCCAATATTAACTTTGGCATATTTTGAATTAATTTTATCCATATATTCAATTCACTTTTTTATACTTGTTATAGGAATGGAGGACAAAGGGATAATATAACATGTTATATTAATTAGACAAGTCTTATTATTTTAGCGTATGAATCATCACATTATGAAAGCATTGTTTTCAATAATGTGTCTTGTACATGGTTGTTATATTTAAATAATACATAACTAAATTAAAACAACAACTATTTTGTTAAGAAATACCACGAAACTGGTTTAAGTGCTTAAGGAAAAACCCCTCACGTAATAAATATGGCGAAAGTTCATAGCTTCCTTGTAATGCAAGGTTGTAACTACTTACCAAAATGTTCACTTTTCCAATTTCTTGGCCTTCCACCGCCTCCGCCACGTTTAGGCATATTGAACTTCTGAATGTTTGTTTCTTGCAGTGTTCACCAAAAATGCTTGAAAACCTTATTGCTTTTCCATGTACCTATGTAATAAATACCTCAATGCTAAATTACAACAATGACACGTTTGATATCGTAAATGAACAGTATCGCCTAACACGCTAGATTTTAAAAATGAGCGTGCAAATAATAATGAGGTTATAAATTCGGGATTCCAAAAGTAAAAACTTGAAACACAAAAGTGAAAAGACTACGTTTTGCGTCGTATTTTTAGTATAGCTTCTACAGTCTATACTCTATGTTCATAAATATATTTTACAACAGGCAATTTTTAGAAATATCTAACCAAAATAAAGGAATAAACTTAATCATTTATTTTAAAACTATCACCTAATTGTAATAGTAATTTGTGTTTTGTTTTGATAAATATAAATTGAAATAAATTTTCTTTATTTTGTATGCATACAATAAGAGTTCATTTAAAACTTATTATTCATTCCTATTGTTTTGATGATATCCACTTAAAAGCTGGTATTACTTTTTCTATATTGTCTATAGCTTATGGATTTTCAATAGTTATTTTAAATTTTTACTCATTACTTGTATGGAAAATCTTTTAAAAATAAAGTTATTGAGTAAACAATAAGAAAGCTTTATAGAATAAAATTACTTCAATAAATAATAAACGCGTATATAATGGCAACATTAGCGTTAAAAAAAGAACCATAGACAATATTCTTATGCTTTAGTTAAAGTCTGCCATGTTTTGTCCTACTTGTCGCGCTTGAACAACGCGTTCGCGATTTTGATTCCAAAACCAATAATTTATTGAATGTAACACGGGCTGTGCTTTGTTTACAAATAGTGTAGTTGGTGACGATACAATTGCTTTAGTGCATTTAAAAATCTAACGATCAGTTTTGATACTTGTGTGTTTAATGGTGTAGTTCGTATTTCGTAAAATTTTGAAATCGTTCACTGGTTCGCTTTACATGAAAGCCATGAAAGATTATTGTTACACCGCTCATATAAACGTTTTTAATTAATGTGGTGTTTTTTTAACGTCCTCTCTGTGACGCAACCCACGTGCACAATATAGCAAGCATCTCTCATGCATATTTGTTATTATTTTGTTCGCGGCTTGAGAGTTCGATTCCAGTCCGTCTGATTCGGATCGAAGAAGGCAAATCGCGTCGTCCGTCTTGCTCGCTCTCGTCGCATTCCGTAACGCTGCGTTCAATTTATTTTCATAAATCGAAGTCGAACGGTGATAGTTGTCGCGTGTGCATTATTGTTTTGGTGCGCAAAGAATAGAGGATAGTTGTGGTGGTGTCGGTGCGAGCGGAGCGCACGTGACGACGAAGTGTTTGGGTGTCGATCTGGTAGGCCGTAGGGTTGGCGGGCGTCGGGCGTCGGGCGCCGGGCGCACGCTACATTCCGGCTGCACTCTGCAGTGCGGAGCGCTGTAGGCGACGGCCGACGGAGGTGATTCACCGCGTGTCGTCAGTCGTGTTGATCGTGCTTATTTACGCGAGTGCATCGTTAAGTGCGTGAGCGGAAGTGCGAAGGCATGTGCGGCGCGGGTCGGCGCCGATGACACCGCCGTCAGAGGCGACGGGGTTTATAAGCCAGTGAGCGAGTGTTAGTTATGTTTCTTGGGTTATGAGTGTGTGACAAAGTTCAGTGTACTGAGGACACTGGAGCCCCTAGACGGAGTTGGGCCCGCCGGGGCGGCCCTGGTGCTTCTCGGGGCTCCTCACGAAGGCAAAATGGCAGCGTGGAACCGCCACCACCATTTCAACATGCTCATGGACGAAAATGCCAAAAACAAATGTAAGTTTTTTTTATATGTATTATTATTTTGTTGTTTTGAATCATTGGGTTGAATGGATGTTGATTCATGAGTGTTTGAATGCATATATGTCTGTTGGTTATACTAGACATATTTGTTTATTATTACTTATTTTATTTATTTATTTATAAACTCTTTATTACATGTAAAAAAAACATTACAACATATACAAAAAAAAAGAATATAGATACATGTAAATGGAGGCCTTATGGCTGTAAGCCATTTCTACCAGGCAACTATACAGCATATATTTATTATTCAATATTATAATTTAATATCTAAGTTGCATGAGGTCACTGTGTGGATATAAACATATTCTTAATCATATTTTATACAATACTTTATACTCCTGTCTTAGAAAAAAACATGTTTATTTTGATGTTTTTTTTTTCATATTGTTTGAGAGAATGAAATATTTCTATTTGCATTATTACTTTAAGATGCATAAAAAAATATGCTATATATTGATAGCTGAATACAATATTATAGAAGTGCAAACAAGAAATAACAGAAAAATAGGTCCATTGCACATATATCACATATCATTTAGTATTTATCATTAATTATACATATATTATCCATTTAATATAAAAGGGAATGAGAAAATTTTATGGAATGAGATAACTCTAATTTAATATTTTAATTATTTACATAATTCAAATTTTATTCTTTAGTTTATTTGAGGAAGAATAATAATCTATGAGAAATTAATTGCTGAACTCAAAATGAGGTGAATTAAATAATTTTTAGCCCATTAAAATACTTTCTTGTAAAGACAGAGAAATCTTTTTTGTTAAAAACTTCAATACTATAGGCATTATTTGTTTAAAACTTTGCACAAAGTAGGTATTGTGCAAAAATAATGAAAAAGAAACGCAAAAAGTTTATTGCAAAATTATTTATGCACAGTAATATTGCAAAAGATATTGACCTGTATTAAATTGAAAAATTTACGTAATGTACCAACATGCTGTTGCTATTTGAATATACTATTTATACATCACATATTTTTAGATTGAAGTAGGAAGGAAAATTGTCCGTTATTTACTTATGGGGTTCTTGTTTTATAATTTAATATGTTTAAATTTTTCCTCATTATCTAACAATATAAAACGCTGTGTTATTTCCAAGACAAATAAATAATTGTTTACATGTTAATGAACTGTGTTGGTGTATAAAGATTTATCTGTCCTTTTGCTGTTAATTTATTTATTTAATTTAAACAATGAATAAACAATGAATTTTTCAAATATGACAACTATTAAATAACAAAAGTTATGTTGTTCGCTTCAATTACAGCTCCTTAAGCAACTTCAAAGGTTTGTGTCTACTTAGCTTGTTTTATTAAAATTTTTAAAACATCTTATATAGACTGAGTTTTAAACTAATATTTTATTTTAACATTATTTATTATAATTGATCTTTTGGGTTTCCTAATTTTTTATTATTTGTTATTGTTATAAAATCTTAATATATTGCATCGAGAAAATAGTTCATAGCTCACTCTATTAGTGTCTATATTTGTGTTTGAAACGAGCTCACCAATTTGACCAGTGAATACAATTTTATATGCACCTGTTGTGTAAGCATGGGCCTTTTGATGTTCTTTGTTAAGCCTGTAACAATCAAAGTTGTGCATCAAGTTTCATGGATTCTTGATTCAATGGACACAATACAATTTTCCATTCTATCACCTCCTTTAGTGAACACAAGTGCAGGCGATTGGTATGTGTGTGTCTGTGTGTGTACATTGTTGAGTGCACACATCCCTCTTACCTGTGGATATCACTGCCCTACATCCCTTTGACCTGATTTTCTTCTGGCATTTGAAGAGGGTTGAGTTGTAAAATATATTACATGGAGGTTTTATTTGCCTCGTATTATATATAAAAGTTACGTTAACGTGTTTAAGTACGATAGTGTTTGTGGGATAATCATAGGTTTTTTTTTACATATTGCACCTAATATGAGACGAAGAAATTCCAGGTATCCCACACCTAAACCGCCAAATATTCCTTCTCCACCAGAAGACAAATTCCCGCCAGTAATTCCTCCACCGATAATCCCACAAGCTCTAGCTAATGTTTGATAAAAAAATAACATGGTGGTCAATTTAAAATTTATTTAGAAATAAACTTAAAATATAATTCTCTTGAGGTCTTTGCATCTGGTACTGTATCACCCTATGTTTGCAAAGTGTCCACCCCAAATTTTATCTAATTCACTTGAACCCGCCATTGATGCTTTTATTAGATAACAAGATTTTTACGCCTCTGTTGCTTGGGGTAGACTTGACAGTATTCAATTGGTATACAATTATCCCTATCAAAGTAATAAAAGCAGTGAATTAGGGATATTGCTTAATTCTGTTCCATTTATTATATACATACCGGTCGTCCTATATAACGCATAATGCAGCGTTTTTAATAAGCGTGCTTGAAATAATCAACAAATTAATTCTATAATGTACAAACCACATTAAGCCAACTTTATATAATTGCATCATATAGTCGCCGTTGGTAACAATTACAATTAAACGTTTGCACAAATTCCATTGAACAAAACGTTTGGGATTCTCGCACCACCCACGCGCTTGGCACTTCATTGGCGATAGTCACGCCGGATCTACCTAAATAAAACAAAGATGCTGCTCCCGATACCCAGTTTCTGTGAAATAGGACAATCTGATATTTGATTAGGCTAGTGTTACTATTTTACGTCGATCCATTATAAAAATAAACCCGTCTCATGTTTTATTGAACAATAATTAATTATCTAAACCGGACGTATCACATACAGTAATAGATTTAAATACGTTATAAATAGATTGGGATTAAGTTACACTCGGGAATTTATATACTCCGCCTAGACCCTTACACCGATTAGAAAGTTAGTCGGTAAAATACTGGCAGAGAACTTTATCTATAGGCAATTAAAGAGATCAAGCTTTAGTCTTTGTTGACTTATCGAGCTTCAGATTTAGAGCTATTACCAATTTCTTCTTATCTCATCAAATGTTTCATCTTAGTTTTCGTATGTAAATTACCGCTGTATGGCTACAGACAGCATATAAACCGTAAACACAAAACATATATTTATATTTATTTAATTTATAAAATTATGGTTTAATATGTAATTTAGTTCGTATTAAAATTATAAAGTAACTATTTTTAAGTGTGATGAATTAATAAATACTTTAATACAAAGGTATGCATTTTTATGAGTCATCATATAAAAATAATGTTTTCTGATCATGGTCTTCTGCGCATATATATACTCGCGCAGAAAACAGTGGTGGGATAATTCTTTATTATTTATTAGTAGTATACTATAACAAGATAACGTTCACACTTTCCTTTCTGTGTATTCCCCATAGATGTAGTTATTAATAAGAATAAAAAAAATTAAGAAAAAAATAATCGCGTGTATTTTAAAACATAGTTATACCCTCCATCTTTATGCTATGCTTCTCTCTAGGCCAGCTTTAACGTTTGCTTTTACGGGCATCCTCGCTATGGGAGAAACGCTGACGCTTCTAAGGGTCAACGCTGCGTTAACTTGTCGTTGCATCTCGTCCCGGGAGCAGGGGGAGAGGAGACAGGGCGATCTTTGTCAAAAAATAATATATGTCCTATTAATCTTGCCCGTGTGTGTTTTAAATAAAGCAAATAAAATGTATGAATACATAAATCCGAATTAACACAAGCTGATACCAAGTTGGTAACTTAAATACACTTCTAGAGCGTAGGCGTTCTTTAAATTAAATAGTTTAAGCTGAGTGTTTAGATATAATTAAGGTAATTATTGCAACCACCCCTAAGACAAGACTTAAATATTAAATGTATGATGAGCATTGTAGGATTAATTGTGTTAATATACATACTATTGTAGACTGAGCTTTGAATGCGTCTTACATCAAAAAAGTAAAGTGTTACTACGCGTTACATAAAGAAAATCTTTTTCAAGCACGTATGTGAGGTGGGATCAGAGCCGAAATATTTCCAGTTCCACCGAAACCATCTACAGACTTGAATTTTTGTCCGCAATCAACTTTCATTCACTGTCTGAATCTGAAAGCTGTTGCTATGCGGATGTTGGTCTCACTGCTGCTATTAAATCCAAACGCTCGTGCACCGAGCGTCATGTAGATGATATCGTGTTTCGAAAGTAACTCGCTATAGTTTACTTGTGTTTAGCGTTGTCTCATTTCCATTGGTCCGCTTACCTCCTTAACATTTATTATGTATATCTGAATGTTCACTTATCGATTGTCATTTTTGTATAGGAACACTTAAAACCCTCATACTTCGTAAAAAAATGAACATTGAAATACTAGACTAATGTTGACGAAGAATGCATTGAGCCCGCGCATAGCCGTTAGGTTCTTAACGGTTCTTGTTTAAGTGGTCATATCTCAGAAGCGGTGAAGTTTAGCTGTCTCACTGGTGAATGGTCACCTTTCTCCGACACACAGTCTAGACGATCCGTCTTCGACCTGTGAATGAATTCTACATCGGAATGCGGAACAAATTCAATCGAGCCCTACCTTGTGTAGACGTCGATGCAAGTGAAACTGTTTCCGATAAGTAATTAAGAGATTTTTAAACTTCCCATATAGAGAATGTAGGCTATATTTTTTAGTATGCACTTGTGTTTGTGGATTTTACATATCTTGTTTAAGCGTAGTTTTTTTTTATATTTAGTATTTAAAAGCCAGTATGCGCGAAAATAAATAATTAGGCAATATAATGACTTTCGGTCATTGTAAATTATTTGGAATATTTGATACGTAATGCATGTAATCTTTGATTAGACTTTTTGTCGGACTAATAAATACGGTGCGCGCACTGTTCAAAAGCACACTGCTGCAATCCGGTCATCATGGGGATTTCGCGTAGGCCACGGTGCATATTGTATAGTAAAGTATATAATACTCGTGTTCAATTTAAATAGCTAAGATTTCTACGCCGGTCTGTTGACGTTCTACTTGCATTCGACCCATTATATTCGCGGCAACGATTCCATTGCGCGCCGGCGAACATTTGCATTTTAATTGGATTAAGTCTCGCTTACATATCATATGCCCGGCTTTGGTGTTAACGACGATTTCGTTTTGTAATATGGAATTAAGCTTATTCGGAATTTATCACAAATTTTCTGTAATGATAGATATATACGTCGTATAACATAAATAAAACGCTAACATTACATTTTTTTATTACAAATAAAATAGCGCGCGGTTTTGTTCGCGTTCCCGAAACTGTGTGTTTTACTTACACAACCATGTCAATTTGTACTATTTTCTAAAGACTACAGATATAGACGCTTTAAGTATATGAATAAAACTATATGTATATTAATTATATTGTAATAGATAATAATCTAAATAGTGGCAAATAGTTGACTAGACAGTACTAAGTCAAAGGAGTTGCGTGCTCAAAGCATTGTGATTTTCATTCGTAATACGTGTGTACATATTTCGACCTGTCACGTAGATGGAGTATAAATACTTAGTTAAGTGTTATTATAAGGTGCGTTGTTGCCGGAGTGTGACGACTCAGCCCTAAAGTGCCCCTCGGTGTCAACGACCGGCCGCGAAGGTTTTTGCGCGGGCAACGGTGGTTTATTTTAATAATTGAATGAGTATGGAAAGTAACAGCTCACAAGTAAATAAATATGGTTATGCCAATTAATGTTTCGAATGTTAAATCGTTTATAGCACCGAAGTGTCGCATGATTAATTCGTCTTTGAGACAAAAAGATGCGTCTGAACATTTCGAAATTTTTATACAAAATACAATTTCCCTTCATTTGATTCATGAAGAGAAGAATCATCTAAGAAACATGATATGTTGTAACAAAGTACGTATTGTAGAATATCACTGATATTATTATCCAATTGCAAAGAGTTTTAAACGTAAGACTTGATAATTTGTTTTTCCTTTAAGCAAACCTACTCGGGTATTTTTGTGACCTTCACACCGACTGTTCATTGCCCTATTGATATGAACGAGTACTTTCAACGGTGGAAGAAACAAGACATTCTGTGTGGTTAATTAATGGACATGGTCATATGTCTTATATGGTGACTTCCTGTAGTGCAAATTGTTATTGTTATTATGTGTTTGTCGTTAAGTTTTCTAAAGCGACTAACAATATCGTTATGTTATCCGGTTGCCATATTGAAGCTAAAGTTTTGCCTGCTTATCGCTGAACACGTACCAACTGAAAACATATAGTAGAACATAGTATTCATATAAATTACCATAATGATATATAGGCATCCGCTTCTCGTCTCATACTGGAATTGATCACAATTCTTTTGGGATATCCTTAAATAAGTTGATGTGCTTTTTCTGTCACTGTATCAATATGTATTACAATTTTATAGATATGATAAAAGATTGTCTGTGCGTGGAAATACAGACTTCGCCAGCATCCCAATAGGCCCCAACGTCGATGACCGCGGGTTTTTGCATGCAATCGCCGCCTTACTTATCTAGAGCACAACACCTACATACTTTGAACGTAAATCGGTCTCGAATTACTTTTAAATATTTACTTTGATATTATTTTACGTTTGGCTATACTGCCCTTGTGTAGATTATATTGGTGGGTAGAAAAGTTGAAGGAAAAAGGGTATGTCGACTACCAACGCTGAGGTACTGTTGCGAAATGATGTTATTAAAAATGGGATACAAAGATCTGTTTACTAATGAAGTGCTTTTAAAAGGAAATTAACCCAACCACACATTTCTCAATAATAATTAAATTACAAATTATAAAATATTGATTAGGGCACAACGATATGATTAGTTCTTAGAGACCAGATCAATATTTTAATGTTGTACTACATTCTAGATTTTTACGTGTGGAATATATATATTACACTTCTCTCATTTTATTAATGGTTCCTATTCGTAGATAACACAAAAGAAAAGTAGGTTTCCTTTAACAAGTTTATTTTTCTAACAATAAAGAAAAACGAATAAATACTCGGCAAAATATCTCCTAAGACACTCGGAGCGTGCCACAACGAATCACGCGCGCCGTCTCATTTATCATTTCTCCGAATTACTTTTCCTCGTTTTAACGGTCAACGAAAGCTTCTTAGACCGGTGACCGAATTTATTGGCTATCTCGCGGGCTGCAATCGTGGAGTCATTAATGATCCATTCTCTGTACGATAAGCGCGCGCGGTTTTCGCGCACAGCGTACCCGCCGGGGCCCGGGTTAATGGCCAGACGCGGCAGCCGGCCGTTAATCTTGAGGTCCGCGATCCGCAGTTAGATGGACTCTATAGACTTGTCTAAGATTTGCGCATCGCCCCAACTAACTCAATGACGTCGATGGCGATTTTCTCTTCGGTTGCGACGATTTAAGGACAGAGGTCACGGTCATGGATGTGATACACGAGCAAGGTGATCGTCCGGGAATAATGTCGTTGTATTTTTTGTTCTAAACGTGCACGAGTAGGGTGTTAGGGTGTTGTTGTAGGGGCTTATTAGAGTTGTATAATGAGATCCTTGTCCTTAATCACCACCAAAAAAAACATCTTAGTATAAATCTATATTTTTAAACATACCAGTATGTAATTAAAGCTGTATCAAATGTTAAGAATATAGTATATGTTAAATAATTATTTAAATGGACAAGGAAATATTACACGACCCGGCAAGGACGGATCAGGCCAATGCAAATTAGGCTCCAACGGTCTTGTGTGTTTATGCGACAGCCCTGGCGCCCTGCCGCTATGAAAATCTACTAGATGCATTATTCTTCTGCCTAAGTGCTTAATCGAAAACCCGTTGAATTATTCACTATTCCGAGACAGCTAATAAAAGCGTGCTCGACAAGACGTTGGCGGTCGATATGTAAAGAGATGAGATCTATTCCGGAATTATGTGTTGGTGGGATTGTTTACGCTACGGCTCCGTTCTGCGAAGGATTTTGTCGTAGTTTGCAATCCGTTTGTCTCTAGTTTGTTCGCGAGCTCAGACGGGACGGGCACACAGGTGGATGCAACTCGCAGCGTCTGCAGCGGCGCTTTTTCATTCTTTGTTTGCATCAAGGATTTGCATACAAAAAAGAAATTGCGTGGCTGGCATACGGGATCAGAAATGTTCAATTTCACATATGTCAAAACACATGTGTCTATATTGTTAATATATTTTATAGAAAACAAAGATTTACAAATAGAGACGATTGATTTATAAACCAGATTCCAAATCTGTTCGTGACGAGTGTAAAAGTTAAACAAACAGCGTTATGGGGTAGCGAGATAAATCTCCGCAATTTGTGCCCGGCACGTCAGTCAATTTTTAATCTTTTATCGATAAAATCGCGTTCGGCCAGCGTAGACTGGCGACATGTTTGTCATCTGAATCACGTGGCCTTCCGCTCGTTTATTACTTACTAGCGTCGAGTTCACGCGTTAGTTGCGTCGGACGGTTTGCTCCGCGCGCCAGCATACCTTTCTTATCGATGATATTGACGTATTACGCGTCCACAACAACGCCACGTGTATCCGCCGTACAACAATAACACGCAGGCGGCAGGACGCGAGCGACGCGCAAGGACGCGACCGGCGACCGTCTCGCACAACTCACTCGATATTTTATAATAAAAACGCAAGCACCAAAGATGCCGCGCCGAACCATGATCTCAGATAGCAGCGAGCTGATTGAAGTGCTTCTTTGTTTTAATAATACAGTGTGGCCCACGGTCTTTGTTCCCGAACCAATTGATTGTGTTTAGTGATAAGTCCTTTGTTCAGTGTTTATATCGGAGTAAGTGTATAACAATTTGTTAGCGAGGGATGTCTATCAATAAGGAGGATAACATCGATCAAAGTAAGTTAAATTTATTAGGTAGATTTTGGCGCTGTTAGTGATGTTAGTGATATTAAATGATTCGGTTTTGTTTAAGTAACAAAATGTAAACCGGATTAATTCGCGGCTACTGTATCGGCTTAGACCAACCTCACGTAGTTATATGAACTTCACGTTTGCCACCTTTACCACCATTGATTGATTGAAACGCTCAAAATTCCACGAACCGTATTTAACCGAAAATAAACAAAAGTCATTTGAAAACACGTAGAGTCAATGTTTGTCACGAATATTTCACGCCTTTACGTCCTAATAGTTGTTGGAAAGGTAACCGGAACTAAGAAACAAAGAACTTAATATTTTCGTAGTCGAGATAAACGAGTATTACGTCACCGTCAAATGGTCAATGATACACTGATTTGGTTATAACCAGCCAATATAAATACGTTTGAATATCTTTGATAATTCAAAAGCTAAAATTTCGGTTTAAACTTATTAAGATATAGATAAATAACTGATTTTTTCTTTTTTTTTTGTAACTTTTAACCAATTAATACAAATCTTAAAATGTTATTAAAACAGGTTAAATTTCAAGATTGAAAAAAGTATGATTATTTGTTTTTTTTGAAAAGGGAAACTTCGACAATTCTGAGCAATGTTTGTTTAATAGAATTTAGTAGCTCTAGCAGAGATCAAATAATGTTCAATTGACTTAGCTAGGTGCCAGATGAATCCATAGAAAACTGCATTTGCGGTACGTAAATAGCGAAACGGGCTATCTTAAACCTCCCACGCTACCGAGTAGTCACATTCCACGCATAGCTACCACAGGTTGACGGCCGACACCGCGGCCGGTTTCAAACGGCCTGCACTGGTGACGTAGCCAGTCACCTCGTTCGTCGGCCCGCGGCAGACCACCCGCGACAGACCCATTCAACCTCTCGCAGTGCAAGTCTCGCAGGCCCTCTCGGGGAAACTCGCCTCCAAACCGGAGCTCTTGTACACTGGTCGGTGAACTGCGCAGTTAAAATCGAGCCTCCCGTACTATGGTTAGATGCAAAGATCGTATGCGCGCTTGCGGGTCACGTTTTGTATACTAAATCTGATTGTATTTTTAATGTAATAAATTTAATAGATAGGGGCACGAATATCATTCTTTCCTATCTACTTATAGGTACGAGGTTTAAGTCGGATCAAATAAACACGTGTAAGTATACGATGAGAATTATTTTTTAAAATTGCGTGAGATTTTTCTTTACACGTGTCCAATCATACTGTGGTTATTACTTGAATGGAGCGTTACAATAGAAACTACGTTACTACTTGAGAATACGTTATGATTTATGAACGGTCTAAATGTATTTTGCTAGCTATTTTGATATCGAATACGTACAATATTATATGACGTCAATATCAGTATATTTTTTATGTAAAACTTTTTATTATATATCTTTATATTTTATTTTTTAATTGCGACTTTATAGTTTAAATAGTCGCCTTAAACGTGGAGGTATTCATCGTAATACTATGATTACACATTACGGTCTGTAGGTAAGTGCATTGTTTGTTCATAATAAATAATTGATTGAATAATCGCCTACATTTGCATATTCAATGAATTGTTCATTCATCTTGCTAAATCAAAATTTTCATGAAACGTTTATAATTTGCATTCCATGATAATTATAGCTATTAATAGATAATTTATAATCTATCTGGTTTATTTAAATCCAATCAATGAACTTACGCGAATGACTTGGCGATAATGTTGAGATAACCTTACGATAAACACCGGCTCAGCTAAACTTAAGTCCTCAACAATTGACGTAATAATATTCTTTATTCTTATCACGTTGTTTAACGATATCACGCTGAACTATAAGTAATTGTATTTTTATGAAAAGAAATCGGAAAGTTTTCAGATCGATGCTAGGTACACTGTAGCGTTTGTTATGTCATAACAGGAGGAACTTGAAAGTCATCTTCATGAAGCTAAGCCGGTGACACAGTCTTCATCGATTCAATTTATTATATTATTTTGGTATAATACTGTATTATTTATATTTATTGGTTGTGATTAAAAAAAACGACTAAATCTAATTACATTGTACCATTAAATTTAAATGATATCTTAATTATGCTATACTGTTCCCAATTGACATACATGTTATATGTAGTTTTTTTCTCATGTTTTTATGAGAAGAAGGGATTATTGTAGGTTACCGTTCAGAGTACATAGCGACAGTATGGTTAGGACTTAACATTTTCACGTAACACGTTTCACAACAAACTACGCAGTAACGATCACATGTTGGGTAGCATGCGCTCCGGCTCCATGCACATGTGACGCGAGATAGAAAGGCACCGTCTTGAAGGCTGATTGTTTTCATTAGGATATATAACTGTCATGCCGCCCGCCGGTATTGTGTTTATGTAATCCAGGTTTAATAGGGCTATGAGGTTGCGTAGGTATATGCAGTTGATTTAAACTTCTAATGAAACTGTTGGTAGGAACAGTTAAAATTGTTTTTCATATTTTTGATGTAAGTAAAGGCAACTAAAACCTTGCGAGTAAGTACGTACACCAGCTTTCGAGTGTATACGAGCTTATGTAATTGTTTATTTACTGTTTTATGTCATGTTAAGTCTAGAATATTCTTGATGATTTTTTACAAGTGAAAGCCACAAGTGCCACAAGGCTTGAATGTTCATTACCGAAATTTCGTTACAAAAGGGTTTTAATAAAATATAAAGATAAATACTAAATTAAAATATGAAGTTGTAAAACACGAACTTTGAAGACGTTGAACGAACTTTTCAACCCAACAGTGCCTGTCTTGAAACGAAACGAACGGTGTGTTTTATGAAATGTCACTTCGAGCCAGACTGTACATAAATAAAACAGAATTAACTTGTCTCTGACCTTTCTGACTTTATGACTATTTTTGTGTTATGTTTAATGCACGTATATTTTTTCCTACTTGCAACTCTATAGTATAACGGGAACTAGCAAAACGTTTAATCCTATACGTATACAACTACGTTATATTTCTAAAATATACAATAAACTTATTCGTGCTAACTTATATCTGAAAATCCAAGTAAGATATTTGCAGTCTCACGACAAATATCACTTCTTTAGGAACAAAGTGACACAAAACTCATTGAATACATTTTTTTAAGTTCTTTCACGTGCTCTCCTTAAATCAGTCGTCGCAAATAAAAATATAAATAATGAGTCGTAAGTTTCATACGAAAATCATTTTTTCTTAGAATACGAACTTTTGTTTTGCAGATAAAACTCGTGATTCATAAGTAAAAATATCGTTAAGGTGCGAATGTGGGTGGTTCCAATGCGTTTCGATTATATGGAAATTTGAATTATTACTTGGGTGGTTGAGGTGTAGCAAATAACAACAATTTTACAACCGTTTAATGCATCCCATATGTTTGACCTCAACTCAGCACGATACAAGTTAAAAATCTAATCCTAGTATGTCATCCAGTGTGTCATCCCAAAGAAAAAATGCAATAAAAAGTTTAACAAGAAAGTTTACTTCCATAAACGTCTACTGCTCATAAATTTCATTTTATATTATTTGATGATATAGGTATTTTTATTATATACCGTATTTAAGTACATATATTAAAATATACTTAATTTATATCGGAATAGGTAACCCTGTGTAGGTACGTAATGTTTCTTTGTTTACTGGTTTGGACAAACTGTTTCATTTTAAACATGGGTAGGTAACTCATTTCAATGCAAAGTTGAGTAAGCTTTGTGTTATTGATTTCAAAACCAATTGAGATTGCTACGCAAGAAGCATGATTCACTTTAAAACCCTACGTAAGCTTTTGAGTTCCAATTCTAATTCTGAAAGTATCTTAAATAATTCCAATAAGGATTTTATTTGCGTGCTTTATTCATTTTTGACACAGAAACATTTTTTTTTGTTAAGTATGATAATAGTTGCTTCTTATTCTAACTATTTTAACACGTAAAATTTGGTTAGGTTCTGGTTATATAGCCTTTATTTTGTAGAAAATAAAGGAAACTTTCAGTCTTTAAAATATTGAAAAGCAAAAGAATGAGATATAAATTTTACATGAGACAGATTTTACTTATATTTTACGTGTGTTTTTATTGTATTAAATGTATGTATGATATTGTTGCAGTGGGCGTTGTCGGCGGCGGCATGCCGGAGGCCGCCGGCGGCGAGCGGCGGCACGGGCCCCTATACGGGCGGCTGGTCGCCGAGGAACAACTCGCCTCCATGAGCGCACCCTCGGACATTCAGGTGAGCGCCCCCGCGCGCAACCCAAGAGCTTTCCTGCGCTACCGTATCCCCGCCCAGGTAAATGACGCACGAGGCAGTTCGGCCCTCAAGGCCTAATGTTTGGCGAGAAGGCAATCACTCAGTAGGGACTGACTGGATTTTGTGCTATGACAATTTGTGTTTACTTTTACGTAGGTCATGTTAAATCGCTTGCGGCAAAATTGTTTACTTTAACCAATTAGAATGACAAAAACATTTAGGAGAAATTAAGTCCAACTAGAAAGATTTATTATTTAATGGAATATAGTTAAACTGTCACAAAATTAAGAGATAGTTCAAAGCAAGTAGGAAGGTTAGATAGGTATAGAAAGTTAATTTAATAACATAAAAATATAAATATTTGCCGTGTTATAAGATAACCAATCCTTTAAATAATGTACATAATAGCCCCAGTTGCTTAACTATATGTTATTTTCACGAAAGTAACTAACCTCCCTTCTTTCTCAATGTAATTATTTAACCCGGAAAACGCGTACGACGTAGGGCTGATTGTTTTATTAAGAGAGGGTCATTAACGCGCGTCGAGCAACACATTATGCACGGCTAAATAAATTATCCTCCTTAAGTGCCACTAATTGCGTACAACTTAGTTCTCTTTCACCGAAGGGTTAATGTACTCACGGCTTGACATCGGGGAAAAATCGGCAACACCGATGCGTAGCTACAACAGTGTTCCAATTGGAAATATTCATAACCCATTTTATGACGAACAATAGTTAAATTCATATTAATGAAAGTAAAAATCATTGAATATGGTGTTTTAAAATGTAACAAATTGAATGCATTAAAACTGACGAACTGTCTCGTGTTTATTCACCAATAAACCTTATCCTCTAATAAGAATGCAACATTCTTATATACACGATGGCAATTCTATACAATATATATTCCATTTAAGTAGTGTTTCCATATTTTACTCTATAATGCTTCTAGTCATGCCGCGTTCATCCAGCAGATTTCATACTTTATCTATTCATACCTATATTTATAGCCGAATTACGTTTATGCATATAATTTCATTCATTATTACGCATTTTATTTTTCAAGCTTTCCTTATTGTTTCTTCTTTGTGTTGCAATATTTTATTTTTTATTTCTTCCTATCGACATTAGCAAACTAATGGGCATGTTTTCGTGTCATCAGGCTATGCAAGCGCGGATACCACATCATTTTCGGGACCCCTCCACAGCGCCCCTAAGAAAACTTAGTGTGGACCTTATCAAGACATATAAACACATAAATGAGGTAAGTCCTTATATTATAAGTAATTTAGAGTCGTAATTGTTACAAGGAAAACTATTTGTCTGGATTTAGTATCGCTTATATTCTCTAAGATATATATAAACATAAGATATATATATACATATATATGACATGGTTTTAACAAAGTTAAAAAAAAAGGTTTAAAAAGTAACTAGCAAGAATACGCTTAAGATAACGCCATATTACAATAGTAATAGTAACCGATATAGAATTTGCACCGAATAAAAGCCGAAAACTGCGAAGTATTTTTCATCAAAGTATCATTGCTTTAATAATTTTTCATTGAGGAAAACGCGGTCATTTATTTACATTCCATCCCTCTGAGTCGATTCGAAAACCGTCCGAGCGCTTGAAGTAATTATTTATTGTTTACATTGTCATACGCGGAAAACGCGGAAACCGTTTTGCCCTTGCCGGTGTTTACACCTTTATTTTTATGCTATTTACTCAAAGGGCGCTTCCGTTCATTGTTTAAATCTGTGACGCCTTGATTTTACTTGATTAGATACACCATTGATGACGGAATAATGAAACGCTATTCAAATTTAAGTACTACTGGTATGGGTTCAAATTGACCGATAGTAAAAATCTGTCAAGATACGTAGAATTGAGCCTCGTTCAAATTTTATTTGGGTTTGAGTTTTTGTGTCGTAGTATTTATATGTGAGGTATTTAAACTATTCGTTTGACATACAAAAGCAAAGTCTCAATCCGCAAATATAAACATAATATGAGATTACAAAATGTTACCCACACGGTCCACAAATAATGGTATATGTCCGAAGACAAGTAGGTACGATATTAGATACCTACGCGTGCCGTGACCTTTATCCACGTGGGAGTGAATTTGCGGCGTAGGACGACGCTCGCTGCGTCACACAACCAAGCAATGTGCCGTGTTCCCGAGAATTGCATATAAAGCTCTTGAGTACACTTAATTACTTGTTTCCCAGATATTCATTTAGAAATATTATGTGCTGTGATATCGTATTACAAAACGAAATTTTAAAGGCGCTTTTTCTTTGTTCATACAAACGTGTGTATTTTATTTGTCCCTTTTTATATTTTTGGTGATTTTAATTGTTAATCTCGAAGAATGTTAATTTAATAAAAACAAATCGCCTTGTCTCGTGTTATTGATCTTATGTTTATGTTACGTATAGATTCAATGGCTGCACTTAGTCTTGGCTAATGTAAACACATGTTTCGGTGTATTGTATCGAGTTAAAAATGTTTTGAAACTGAGTGCGTCACATACGCGTCCATATATATTATCGTTTCGAAGACACGTGGAGCGTTCCCCTCCGAAAGCGGTTTATTTTTAAACCGATATTTTTGGATAGTATCCTATATGCGTTCCGATATATTGTAACCTTATACGGAGTAGATAGTGCATACGCGTCTGTTTTGTTTCGTAAGTGAGAGCAATGTTTTTTTACGGTGTTCGTCCTTTTTTTTCGATTTACAAAGTTTCTTATTACTTGATTGACAGCTTCTTATTACAAAGGCTATACATATAGCATTGGACTATTATTTCATATAGCTATACAAGAAGGGATACAAAATTCTTCTAGGAAAGATTTTTAAATAAATTGACTACATAATAAGTTCTATAGTATCGGCAGAAATATCGCCTTAATCTCTCCAATGTTTTTAATTCCTCGAATGTTTATTAAGATTCATATTGCATACTTACGTCATGCACAATTGAATAAGAATCATTCATTGTCTATTGTAGAAACTTCTAATTATCTAATACATTTCACTTCCTATTTGACTCATTTCCACTTGTATTTAAAAGCATTAATATACGTTACGTTCATATATGATTGATATACATACTTTAAACATGCAAATAAGATCCGATGAAATGCCGAGAATCGAAATGTTAATTAAGCAATCCTTTATATTTGACATATTTCTTGGAATCTATTGTTTACGTTAATATCTCAGATGATAGGAAAGTAAGTATACATATATAATACATACGACCTTCACGACATACGACGGTTTCTATATGTATCGAGACGCAAACGTGTGGGCGGTTGTTATTATCTCAATGATAAGTGTAAACAATACATTTTCGTTTTACTTTCCATAAATAAATTGTTCGTATTAAGGTTATTATTCCATGTATGTTTGGAATAAACGTAGACAAATAAGACGAAGGACTGATTGCCTCATGTTCAAGGGTGAATGTTTTGACAGGTTTGTGTATTATAATATTTCTTACTTCAATATGACTACTATTGGGAATATTTTATTTTCGTATCTTAATATGAATATGCTTGAAATTAATTTTAATATTAATTTAGGCAATTATTGTTTTTAATTTAAGTTGTTTAAATTTACGGTAAAATAAGCTGTTTACAAGTAAATTCATCGGTAATATTTTCTAATTGATATTTGCAATAGATATTTATTGCGTCAAACTGAGTTGGCATTTTTTCTGACCAGTTATTAATACCAGAATGCGGTTTTATCGGCCGAGTGATTGGTTTCAAATAACCAGGTTGCATCATGTAGATTTGTGACGAACAATGGAATATGACGAAATTTGTTGACTAAATCATAGACAAGAAAATATTACGCAATATAAGTACGTTTGTACTAGAAGGTTTTTTAACTGTCATTTTAAATATTATTTAAAATTATCAACAAAATATCTATCAATAAATAAGACTTTAATAGACTTTAATTTTAATTTCAAAAATAATTATGAATTAATCTTCATATTAATATAATTTATTTTGATGTCGATAAGTATAGGTAACTAATGGTTGTATTTGTATTTTGGGCATTATTTCATGGCTAGAGGCTATTTCCATTACGTGGGTATAAAAAAGTAACAATAATAGATAGGCCATAATAACTAAATACATTTTCTTATGACACATTTTGGTTAGTGACTACAGAAGACATTCTAAATACGAGTAGCTATGATTAGCATCACAGTGTCAAGATTATGAATGTCTTGAAACGTCGCCACTGATGCAACGTGCACATGCAACAGACGACAATGAGCAACGCCAGTGGGCGAATTTCACAAGCAACCGGCGATTCGAGTCAAGGAGAGCTCCGATCAATATTTATAGTTCGGTTACTGACTCGAGATTGACTGACCCGGTTCCGCTGGGAAGATTTATCTGCGAGCTGTATTAACGCAATTATAGATGTTGGCATGGAAAAATGAATATGCGATTCGAGCGAGCGTTTCAGTTCAGTCCCGTTTTAAACAGAGGTTCTTTAGTAACATATGTATTGTGATATTAACTACGATAAATGTTGTGTAAATGTAGAATAACTAACTTAGAAAGCAAACCACAGGTCACATTTTGAGAGAGAAAACTAAAGTAGAATTCATGTTTCAACCACCGCTTATGTACTTGTCCAAAACAGTCTGTTAGACAATTGGAAGTCTAGTTAAATATGCCATCAGGTGATTTTTTTACCAATTTAGTAAAGTTCAGGCCCGAAACATGAACGATATATTTAAGACATTGCAATTAGCGATTAGTATGAAATTTAACAAAAGTACCCATATACTAATAAAAATAATTACGTAAATATAAATATATGACTTATCGCTCATAATTGATATCTACCAGGCCATGACAACCAGGACTTGAGAAAAATAGAAAATAATGTTGTGCTGCCAATCATGTCACGATTTTTTTCAACAAATGTCAGTGTTGTTAAAATAAATGACATGTCTCAATTGGAACCCTAAATTCGGTTACAGTAGTAGGAACTATTCTATAATATATTAAGTTTATATGCCACTGTTGCATTTTATTCTACACAGTTTATTAGTTGATATTAAAGAAGTAAAGATTTCACTTAAACTCTTTTATGAGGAATAAAATACCTAGTTTTTATTAAGATTATGTTTTTATTATCTAGGCGTGGTTATCGATAGTGTACATTTTGATTAAAGAACCTATATTTATCATACTAAAATAACGTGTGGTCTCATTGAAATAAAATAATATATCAAGGACTCATATATGATAGGTATGATTAGGTACTAAGTTAGCATTTGGTTAGTGCTTAATTAGCCGGAGGAATGTTGCGGTGCACCAGGCTGCCGGGCGGCCGGGCCGCTCTGTATCTGAATCACACAATCATTATCAGATGTTGAGTAACTTTCTCGGTGCGCCGTCACTCACTGCGCTTTCGCCCCGTACACGTTACGGCCGCACGCAACGATCAGCTGTTGCGTTTCTACATATTATTTTTATTATAAATACCAACCGATATTTTCTTTCGCTATAAATAAGTAAGCCAAATGAGTCACGCAATCGCTCTAGCTATTGTTTTCTATTGAAATATTTTAAGCGGCATTTAACGTTTGAATCATTTTTTGTTCAAGCATTGTCGAAAGGTTAATTTAATTGATAATGGAAAGTCCCTGATAAAGCGTGCTGAATTGGATTTTCACTAATAAGGTAATGTCGACCTGTAGTTGTTGTACATGACACTCGATGTAATGAGGCCAATATTATTATAATATATAATATACATTGAAATTCATCGATAATTTACTAACACGACCTCTGTTTCATATAAATATATACTCGTATGTGTTAAGTTTTGTATATGACACATAAGGTATTGCATAAACTACCTTCCGATACGTACGTAATAGATAATAATAAAAACCATGTTTCTATTTTACTCTTAGCATTTTTACTGATTTACTTTTCATATTTACATTCACTTTTACAATTTCATTCAAACTTTTGGCCGATATAAATTCGGGGATTGAATAAATTAATTTTGACGACGAACGATAAAATTTTTGTGTACTCAAAAGATTTAATACGCAGAGAAATATTTTTGTTATGAAATTGTTATGTAAGAATGTTTCTGCGTTTTGTGTAATGTTAACTGTATTACTTAGATTACAGCATAGTGTGCTGTTTTTTTTGTGTAGTGTTATAATAAAAAAGTAAATATCAATGAAACGCTATTATTTCCTTGAGTTTTGTATCGAAAACTATTGCGCGGCATTTCATAGTACAGTCGGACTATCGGCGCAACAGCAACCATCTGTACTTACCGAGCTGACTCAAGTGAGTCAAGGTAAGTGGTACGTCTCGTTGCCACCCGGATTGCGGTGGAGACGGCGCCGGCGATCTCACTACCACGTAATATGCATCTACCGAAAGACCTTAGGACGTTAGTGTTATTTATGTCTGAGGGTTCTTCAAACTAATCTGATTGAACTATACTGAGCTGCATTTGGTTGAAAATATTCTGCATTGAAGAAATCTTAAATCGCTCGAGTTGACAGTTTTCGTTACATTGATGTATATATACTGCAATGAAATTAAATTAAACGATAGGAAGTTAAAAGTATAATTAATTAATGTAAATGCTTTTATATATACAAACATTAACGTTGTATTTGTTTAAGATTTTTATCACAAATGAGGAGGCAATTTTAAAATTTATTTCAATGTAAAGTCATCTTCATTTTCCTTGTATTATCTTGTGATGATATGTTGGTTTTAAAATGTGTAGCTTATAGATACCTATATTTCTAACTATGAATGGGATTACTTTATATTACTTGCTTGATAAATATTCTATTAAGCGTTAAGTTACAAGATTGTTTACAAACTTATAATATATTCTTATCTATCAGACCCTGTTTCTCAAGTTAACTTAATATTATAATCTATTTTTTACTGCAGTCCGGACAAAAAATCACAAAAACCTAAGGTCGCCTGCACGGGCCAGACTATCCGTGCCAAGGTATCGCCGGTTTATTAATTGCGTGTTAAAATTTACTTGACATCGCTCAACCTTCGTTCACATAACCATTCGCTGGAGACCCTCCAACGACAGCGCACTTCAAATTAAAATGTACCAACGGTCACGCGGGAACGCGGTCCAACTTACGCTGGCCCTCGTGTATGATTAACTCGAAAACGTTAAACTAAGACGCTATATCTCAGGTGGTCTATACAGCCTTGTCACAGTTAAATGTATTGAAAGTTTTCGCGGGAATGGGGACGTGGTCTCTCGTCTGTTGTTTTTTTGTTTAATTAATGAATTGCCCGTGTTTCGCTCGTAATATCGGTTTCCTCAGTGAAAGTTTTTGTTTTCGTTGGCGGTTGCTATGGGCATCTATCGATGTTTATTTACTTGAGGGTAAATAAGATTATCAGATATTAAGGAGATTATATTTTATTTAACTTTATATATGCTAAGAATGTATATAAATGAAGAGACTATAAATTAACTTGCATTAAAGTTCGTATAAAACATCCCATTACGGCCAATTAAGCAATACGAAAGCAGCTACATCGATCAGATCGATTTTTACATGTGTACCAACTTGACACACTTACAAATAAATTTATTTCGAGGTAGTCAATTAACGAGCACAATTGCATTGAAATATTCCGGCGTTAACTTATTGATATGTCAATTAAAGGGCGATTTCGAGAGTGGTACGAATAAAAAACTCGTATCGTTTTAATGGTGTTTACATGCTCAATGTATGTCATGTCCATAACCCGACTGATAATAAAAGAGTACAAGGGGACGGTTAGGTAACGCTTGTCGTCGTACCTGCTAATATTGAGTTTAATTACCCCGCATTAAGATCGAAATTGCCGTCTCGTACGAAAACCGAGTGTGATAGATTTTGATAAGTGCGCAAGCAGTGTATTTATATGCGACTAACATAACACCAATTTTACGATGTTTTAAATACGGAGATATACATTTTAGTATTTTTGTTTTTTTTTTTCATTTCTGTCCTCGTTGCGAGGGAATATAATTTGGACGGTGTCGCTGTAATTAATTTCTTAGTTGACTGAATGTTGTCGCTTTGTTGTCTCTCTTTCCTGCCGTTATACTGACAAGAGCGGTATAATTTCAGTAATTAACTTCCGATTGCTTCCTGTTCCAAATTATATTATTGTTCTTATAATTATAAATTAAAACCGGTATTTTCGAAACAAGAATATGTTTGTTCAATAAAATAATTAAAATTTAATATTTAATTGTTTTTATATTAGAAAAAATCTATAAAACTAATTTAAATAGCCGCGCCCCGCTGTTTGTCCTAGTATAAATATTAAGGTTAAATATATACCTAATACTCGTCGTGAAAACACCTTACAAAACAAACATTTTTATTTATTTAAACTATTCTTTAAGAATTACCGCATTCAAAGTAAATTACCCCGCATCTTTATTCATTACAATAGTTTTTTTTTAATTTACAACTAGACTAACTATTCTAAACTAAGTACTAACGAAAAAGAATATGTGTAAGTGTAATGTGATGGCGTCGGGAACGCAGCGATTGAGTTAGGCCCCGTCCCGGTTTGTTACCGCAGCACCGGTCCGCTGTAATCTTATTTGTTCGGTTACCGACAATTAGCCCCCGGTGACCGCTCCCCGGTCCCCGCGACCTTAACTAAACCGGACAATTGTTTTCGAAAATTTGCTCCACTCGCTATCAGACTGTTTGTTGTAAGCGAGACGCCACAAGTGGTTGCGATGCGACGTGCGAGATTTAATAAGAAATGTATTTGACGTGTTAGAGTTGAAATCTTGAGCGCAGAATGCTTGTTATTTACTTGGTGTAACGTTCTGTCTGAACTTTTTTGTAAGTTTATAGATAAGATTTTAAGTCGATTTAAAAGTCGCCGCTTAGAGAGGCTCAAATATTAACATACTGATAGGTGCAAATCCTTTTTCAATCTTAATATATCGTTATTAGTCGCGTCATTACATTAGCGAAAGAAAATACGATACTCTCAGTGCAATATTTAGTGTAAATTCTCAATAATATCGCGGTTTGTAACTCGATTACGGGTATATTGTTACGTCTGCTAGCTCTCATGGTGGGATGTGAAATGTACGTTCGATACAAGTTACGTGCCGCTTCTTTGCTTTGTCTATGTGTTAATTTGTTGGAAAGTAATACATTTTTTGAGGCAATTTTACTAAATTAAGAAACTGAAAAATGTTCCACTGGAAATAATAATAATAAATATGGTTACATTTTAAGTATTTCTTTGGTTAAGTTTAAATATTTTCGTAGTAGGATATAACCAAAAGTAGGCATATAAAGTAGGCACTTAGTCCCACACACATTATGAAAGTTACTTAGTAGGCCCCTTGCGGGCTCGGATGTCTATTTCTAAATGGATCGCTGTCGTCTAGAAATGTAAGTAAGTTATTGCCTATAAAATTTCTCATTAATCCAATTAAGTAAATGGCCTTCCCTTATAAAGCTAGACTCCGTAATCAGTGATCCAGCGGGCGGATTGGTTAAGATTTTAACAACATAGTTGTGGCACTATATTTAATTTTAAACTTTGTTTAATTTTATTGTCTAGGTTCTGTCAAATGACTGCATATAGTAATTAAAATTATTGCTTTTTCGCTTCATTTTTATAAATTTTTTAACATCAAAAGCTCAATACTGGTATATGAAATAATAACTGGATTTTTTTTGTTTATTCAACTTAAAAGAGCGAAATTGACACTCGAAAGATTAGGTATAGTGTTATATATAAGTAAGTACTATAGTATATTTAATAAGAATATAAGCTGTCCGCAGCGAGAGGAATGGGTCTGGCGGTAAACAGTGATATGGTTCGTTCAATGGCTCGACGGGCGTTAAACGTTAATCTCGTTTTTCTCAATTAGTTGGCGGGCAGCCTCTATTGCAACGGTGGCAGTAAATTGGCCCCGTTTTTACTTTCATTCTATATTTTCTTTCAGCGAAACGTGTGTTGCTATTTCTAGTGTTTTTATTTGATTGTAGATGTTATGTTGTTTAAGTGATTGATGCAAAAATATGTACTTCGAAATCTTCAGCGGATGATTCTTAAATGTAACAGCTTTACTTATGACTTTGTTAATGCCTTTAATTATAATGGTTTCTCTCAGGATCACGTAATTTTAAACATTTTCGTATTGATTAAATAATATTGTTAATGAAAAGGTAGCCATCAAGAAATACCCTATCTAATCTATAAGAATAATCTATTTTAAGATTTCTCAGCTTTTCACAAATGAGTTTCAATTTCATAATAAATATGATGGTGTAACGGCCACCTTTACATTAAGCAGACAACTCGAGATAATCACTCTGAATCTGAATTCCCAGGGCACGGTAACAAAGGAGCTTCAATAGTAATCTAGCTGTTAATTCACAAATTTAGTAACGTGGGTGCTAATACTAAGTGGGCTAGGTTCGTCGAACTATTACATCGCAGGTCACCTTTGGGTCGCGAATGTCACCTTGCTTCCGAAACTTGATTGACGGCATTCCTTATCGCTTTTATAAACGCTAACATTCGGTAATATTTTTCTAGTTTTCGATCGGTTATTCGTGTTTTGTATTAGAACAAAAATGCCGTGTTATTCCAATTTTGTTCTAAATTCCATTTCCAAAATAAAGGCATTGGTTTTTCTCACAATAAAGCGATTGTTTTTCAAGACAAGTAGGTAACATAAGAAATATGATCGACTGACCTTCAGCGGAATTATGACGCGTAGCGTGTTTCGTCTATCTGCCTGGTCGGAAAATATCCTGCTAAATGATAATTAGAGACAATGACAGTTGCATTGCATGCAAGGCCGGCGGGTCGGTCGGGTGAATCAGCTGATTGCGAATTCGCTATTTTTGAGCATTCCCAGAATTCATTATGACCATTTGATGATTATTTAATCCATTAATGTGCGATTAATTTCCGCATTTATCAGATAAAGTAAATGAGTTTATTATGTACTTTGCTTAGTTAAAAACTGATTTTTAATTAAGTAAATGTCAATCTTGAATTGTATTTTGTAACACAATAAAGTTTTTGAACGCGCTCAAAAATATTTGTACGTAATTATATTAATTTTGTTGCACGAGTGTTTCCAGACGTCGTGTTCCAGATCTTGTCTCCATGTCGATACAATAAAGTAAAATGTGAAGCCTAATGTCTTTGCATTGACAAATAACTGATAATGTCTAGCCTTTATCGCCCAACGATGTTTATTTGTTATAAATAACGAAGGGTAATTGTGATAACGCAACAGTGTAAAGTCTAGTGACATTGAGACTTGTGTAGTGTACCAATTTCACGATTGCCTATCAACAGCGATATTAAGATTAAGGGGAATATGCATTGTAATGCTCACACGTTTTGTATAATATCTTTTTTTAAATTCCTTTGATTTTAAATGTCCGATCGTTAACTGTAGATAATTATTAATTAACAAAGTATCAGGATACTTACAATATGAAAGCTCATATTGTATTTGAAAGTTTACGTATGAAAATGTTAGCTAAGAAAAACTACTACAAGTGTTTACGCATTTCATATTCGAATCTTCTAGATATGGTTTTCCCACGTAACGCATACCAAATAAACTAACATTTTTGTGGCAAAATGGGTGATGGGAATCATTTGCTTTCGAATATATGATAAAATATTATGGATTTATCAAATTATGTCACCCATTTCATAAGTATATTTTTTAAAGTCTGTCAATAAGATCTAAGATACCCAAGACGCTATCGGCGTATGCTAACACCGTTTAATCAGTCAATTAATTTTCAAACAAGCCGCGGCTGCCTGTTGACTGTTTAATGAGATCGTTTGTAAGTTACATTGTAACGATGCCAGATGTTATTCGTATACCCAACAGCTGCCTAGCAGTGTTTCCAGGTAAACATTAAACCTAGATTATTTATAGGGGACATAACGCATTGATAAAAATGATAATAGCCTTTTTGGAATTGCATTTAGATGGCTATCGTTGTATTAATTAAGCCGTTTTAAAATATGTACGGTCGTACATTGGACAAAAAGTGCTAACTTATAAACATTGATCTTTGAAAAAGAATTGCTATAGTATTTATTTGATTGAATAAGTTAATCAGTTGTTAAATAGATATGACAATGGAAGGTTTATTTATGATCAAGGTTGATACAGCCGATGGCATTAGCGCATTTTAAAATAGAAAATAATAGCTGATGCAGCTAGGCGCAGTCATGTTGCATTTATTTCTGTACCTGGCGTGTGCATTGTTGTTTGAGTAAATTACATAAACACTCAAATTGGCTGTGAAATTTCTGTTAATTATACCAATAAGTGCTCGCATAGCGCACTAATAAACATCACAATGTCAATTACCCAACATTACGCTTTTAGCTATTAACATTCCCATACAATGAATGCAATAGAAGTACTAGATATGCGTGTATCAATGGTAGTATTAAAAATGGCTCGCCGTCGAGTATTTATGTATGATAATTGATAAGACTCTGTGGAATGTATCAATACCAGGTCAATGCAGGGGTAATGAGATTTCAGAGACCGCGTTTATTGTGTCAATTAAATCGTTTATATACTTTACATGTTTTTTTATAAAATGATAGTGAATGATTCTTAATGCATACACGTTTCTTTTAGGGAATTTTGACTTATACATTATTAGGGGAAAAAATTTTATGTTATTTTACGAAATATTTTACCAAATACGTCTTATGCAATAGATTGTACAAGACGATTATTGAATGAGTTACGCTGATAAAAAACACAGTGCACTGAGGTCATCCTTCCGTTTGTCTATTATCAAAACAGCTGAGCGAATTAAGGACGTACGGTGAGAAACAATGGGTTTCCCATGCCCATTCTGCTGCCGTGACTCACCAGATGCTTACCCAATTGAATACATGAATCATGCCTTGCACGGTGTACCACATTGTAGGATACACATTAGACACCTAGAGTTACGGTATATGGATATATGTATCTAATCATACCTTAATGTAACTACCACTAACTTTATTTATATTACTAGTTGTCTTGAGAGAATGGCAACGATGGTTAAGACGATGTCCCTCCCTGCCCTTATTCCTATGTGGAGGACCCTTACTATCAGACGTACCTTCAATTCCCCTTTATCGCAAACAACGAATATATTCTCTTAGTAATATTACAAACAAAGAATTAAAAACATACATATCCTACTAGTTCACTAACACCATTAGAAGCTATCAAGTACGCATGGAATTCTTTAGAGCTAACTCATAGCAACGCAGATAATGACTGAATCACTTCAAGGTTGATGATGCCGTCCGCGCGTCTGTTTCCAAGCGAGATATTGCCGCGGTAGGTGCTAAGACCGACTGGCAACACCGGCTATTTACATAGACAAGTTTCACAATCAATGTTAGAATACGCAAATGTATTTGTTTTGTTTTGTAATAAGATAACGTGAGGGTTGTATGTTTATGTTTATAAAAAAGTTTGTAGTTATAAAAACTTATAATTGATAATGTTTAAAGTATAGTTTTGCTTATAATATATCCGTAGATAGGGGCAACTATGCGCGGAAAATAAAAAGTTCCATTGAGCCGTATTAAAAGCTGCGCACGCACAATAGAAACTGTAAATAGGCGTACTAGCTAGCTATATAATAGCGATCGAAAGTCACACGTAATAATGGAAGCCCGGGTTCACGATGACGTCATAGGTCACGTCCTGCCGGCACTCGCGCGCAACCCACTCTCGGTTTCGATGACGCGGTTCGCGATAAGCTGATAAACTCGCCTTTCATAGAAATGTATGATGTAACCGCACTATTTTCAGTCGCGTCTTGCGCGGCCTGTTTTATAGGGAGATGGACACGTGGATGGAAGGAATGTGAATTGTGTGGAATGTGATCGCTAATTATTATAAATGTTCAAAATATAAAGAAATAATTTATTAGAACATTGATCTAACGAACTGTGTTTAAGGTACATATACGTTACAATTACAGGTAGTTTAAAAATTCTACTTAATAGAACGAAATTGGCAAATCAATGAAATTTCGGCGTAATAACACGGAAGGAACACGACATTTACACGAAACGTACGAAAAAATCCACAAAGTATTTAGTGTTATTAATTTTAATATGTAATTGTAATGGCGCTATGTTGCCGTATTCATGTAGTAACAAGGCCGTTGGGGCCATATGAAAGTTTGTACAATAATTTGTGGAGGCTTAATTAATTCACTATTAACATTTTTGTCACACCTATATGTGTGAATTATTACGCGGAAGACACGCTTGTGTATTGTAAATTGATAATCAGGGCGGTGTGTACTTAAGTGTATTAAAATTGTGGATTATTAGTATGTAGGTACAATATTAGGCTTAAAGGGGGTTTATTATTTAGTTATTATTGTTTATTGTTTCCTTACATCTTTTAATCACATTGTAATATATGAATTTGTATTTTTTTTGGCAAAAAATAATTTTGCTGCTCTTGTAGGTAGGTACAACAGTTTCATGAAGACAAAGTTGTTAAATTTTTTACCGATGTTGTTAATTAAGAAAATAAAATAATGATTTCCCTATGTTGTATATTCGTTATTATTATTAAGTAATAACAGACGAGATAAAAATACATAGGTACATAATTAATATTCAAAAAAGTTTCAACGATAAATTACAACGTATTCACAAGTAAATAAAAGGCGTAATGCAAACGACCTCTGTCATTACAATATTGAGCGCAAAGTCAAGAGGTTATTAAACTGCTGAAAGTTAGCCTATCTATTATGTAAACATCCGTTTGATACGGCCGGGAGTAGCGGGCGTTGCACTGATAGCGTCCATTCATAAACTGCAAATTATTGCGAATTTATTGTGTAATCTCTTCGAGTTTAATTCGATCCGACTTCACGTACCAGGTAATAATGATCGTGTCTCCTTTATGTAGGTAGATTATCTTTTTTTTACTAACGTTAGACGTGTCCTGGTTTCGCGGTCCGGTATATAAAATTGTTAGCGTAATTTTAAAAATAAGTTTAGTTTTTTATTTAAATTCTGTGCCCCTTTTGAGCTTGATAGATATAAATAAAACATTTCCGTATAAAACAATTCGTCTTTATAACACGAGGCAAAAGTTTATTTAAATCGTTTAAACAACAGATTGCTATTGTGTATATTTATATGAAAACATCGTCTTTTGTCCATTGCTAACTATTTTGTCCTTCTTGAATGCTTTATGCGTGTATTATCTATCTAACAGTTTGTCCACTCGCGTACACGTGCCGAACAAAACTATTTGTCCGAGACCGTTCCAAAACACCAATACGACGGAATGCCGCTATAAAATACATATATTGAATAGGCCAATTTTCACAATGCCACACATGGCCAAACATCCGGTGTTATCGTCCAGGTTCACAGAAATAGACCATAACAACGCTGTGTATGAATGAATGAAACGACATACGTAGTGAATTTTTTTTGCCTTGTTAGCTGAATGCTTATATTGTATGTAAGTATTGAGATTGTTTGTTTGTAATGTATCGATGCATTTACGAGCACTACAATAGTATATATGACTCAAGAGGTTAGTAGATTTCAGTTTATATTAACGGTGTTATTTTTTTATTAAATATCCATCTTTGAGAATACTATCTTACAAAAACTGGCATAAAATCCGTTACGCTTATAAACTGATAAATATTTATGAATAAGTAAAAAAGTTAGTCATTACAATCTTTGTAAAAACGCTCATATCGGATGTTAAGTACACGCGAACGCGGATAGCCGCTTGCGATTTATAACATAGAGCGGTCGTTAGACTTATTCAGTTAGCGAGACGGAAACAAGTCTAGATGTAGCCTGTTGCCAGCCGGCCGGATGAATGGCGTGGCGTGGCGTGCGCATGAGTCGATTGCGCAACGCACACGTGACGCAATGTCGTGTCGCGGACGGTGTTTGTATGCAAACGAGCGGTGGGCACTGGGTACTGGGTAGCCCCACTAGGGTAGCTATGCGCGTACCGTTCTGTACACATTAACGGAAAAATGGTACATACTTCTCTAGTCTCTAACATCATTTTTGGATACGTAAATATTAATAAATTTTATACGTTAAACATGGTTCATGTATATTTAGTATGAAGAGGTTGTTATAGAGATAAAATAAATAAATAAGGAAGATTAAATGAGTAAAAGAGCCGTCGTTACTCTCACGTACTGCACTGTACGTAATTAAATTTCTGTTTTTAAGGAAGCAAAATAATGCGATTGTAAATAAATAAAATTAGATCTCAATCATCCACCGACAGCTATAAAAGATTAAAATTAAATGAGGCAATCAACCGTACGAACGATAAGTAAAGAATGTGGCGCGTATGATTTAATCACATCATTTATAAAGATAACTCGGTCAAAATAAACATTAATTATATTTTAATTACCATGCGCCACACGGTCGCCGATACCAGGAAAAATCTTTACAAAATTAGTTCGCAATAACAAATATTGCAAAGGGGCCGATGCGTTCCGGGAACTGCATTTACCCGTTCCGTATCGTACTGATGGAAACTCGGTAACAATACCAGGGAATGTAGATCTTATCTACCATCATTAAAAGCTATTTTAGATGGTAAATATGCGAACAATCGAACGACGCCCTGCCGAGAATGTGTACCGGCGACCCGAGGCAGGTAGTTTTAAAGTTCGCCTTAAGTGACGTTAATTTATGTAATGTTTCATGATTTTTATTTTTGAAGACTTTGCCGGTAGGTACTTTGACTGCGTGGGATTATATATTTCATTGCTAATTAAATGTCCTTCCGCAAATTAGAATTCGAATTCATGTCTAATGACATGTTTCATTTGCTAATGATTCCTAATTTTAATCGTTCAAAAACCATGATTACCCACGTTTTTAAACTAAAGCACATTTATACAGTAAAAGTTAATTGTACTAAGAAGAAAGATGTAGTAAGACGTGAATATAAATCACAATTAAAAGGATTCTTTACGTAAAATATAAATGATAGTTAAAATAATTTTTCCCGGCGATATCGCGCTCGTTAGTCTCAAAGTCGCTGTTACGGGCCGAGGCAATTAAAACAGCTCCAAGTTCATTATGGGACTTAATCAGTGCACACAAACATGACGGCAGACGCGTCGACAGTCGCTATTGTTTCTTTCCTCAATTTAATTAGACTGCCACGCCGGAGTGCCGTTAGTGTAACTGCAATTTGGCTACTACATTATATATGTACATACATATATGGCGTCAGATCGTTTACTAGTGAAGAGTTATTTCGAATACCTCCATGATTGGCTTATAATAACGAGTGGAGAGGGCTTGCTGATTAAGTCATTGTCGATATTTACTGTAGAGGAATAATATTATCCTTATTGACGACACCAGCTTACAGTTCTACCTACAAGATGTATTCCCGGAAATATCTACGTACACAATCGCGTTTGCTAAAGCGAATTATCGCTAGCTAGTCGTTAGTATTCACGGCTCTGCGATGATGCTTGATAAATTTTAACATAATAATTGCTTCACGTGTACCTACAGTCTAGATGGGATAGTTAACGCCTTTCCTCATTACACCAATTTGCACACACCTAGCAAAGAAGCTACGTATCGTCACTAGGTACTCTTAGTTTGCAATATAGCTTCGACATGTTAATGATATGATACGGATTGCACAATGTTGAGTAATTTTATTATTATAGGTGTATAAACGTTACTATCATAAACCTTGAAGTCAATAGTGAAAATTACGCACTTGTACGTAAAGCACAATCGTACAACTAACTTTAAATACGCAAACATAATCAAAGTCTATAAAGCTTCTAATAAAGACGAAGAGATTATCTGAAGACCTCGCCGATATATAGCAATACAATTTAAATCAATTTCAAGTAAAAATAAGCTCCGTTAGTGTTCACGGCATAAAACATATGGTGCAGGCATTCTAGATAGGACGTCTGCGGTGGTCTTCGCCTAGAGCGAGTTCTAGCGATTGAGGCTATTAAATGTGCTTGTTGGAAAGCAATACTCGGTATAAACATGGTCGTTTGGTGCGGTAGGTCGCTAATTTCGTTGCCAATGTAATTGAGTCAGCCTTGAGTCACATTTAGCTTGAATCTTCCGTGTTATTGTTATTACTCACGGAGAGAGGGTGGGTTTTATTCTATGGTGTGTCATTGAAAATATGAACTCGATAATATTTATTATCGAGTGCTACACTGGGCGAAAATGATAGTGTTTGATATAATCAATACTTTTTATAAGTCGATTAATCTTCTAGAAATAGCATGCTTTTAATGTACAAAGCTTTAGACTGAAGCTTTGAAGCGTTCTACAAATTCTTTGATTTGCATTGTTCTAGTCGCTATAAATTCTTAAAGAAAGCAGCTCATTTCGATATCCTTTGTTTGTACCTAGTTATATGGGCGCGTTTAATGCCGCTCGCTCGTTTCATGGTCGCAATCTATTATCTGAGTTTACCTGCGCCCGATGTTAGCGGTCGGGATTGCCTTTAAACTGGCAATACTTTTAATTTTTTTCCCCAACTGCGATTAACCACGCACCGGTAAGTTTGTTTAGAAATATTTAATGGAGTCTTGAATGGTAAGATGCAATCGCAACGGTTCATTCCGGACTATTACATAGGTCGGTAATGGCTCCCCATTGTTCTGTATTGGACTTTTAATATCTTGCTTTCTGCTATTTGTCGTTGAAATTTATCGGTTGACGGAATGCGAATAATTGTTCTGGATTTTTGTTATTAGCCTCTTTAGTGACCTGTTGATTGTGTGGCTTTGTCGAGTATTTATTATATAGAATAGAAAAACGTATTGTTTAAGACCAGTTTTCTTGTAATCTCAATTATTTTATAACAATGTTAAATATGTAAGAAATCGATGACTAAATAAATTCAATAGAAATAATATCCAGAAGACAATTAGACAAAGTATATTTACTCTGTATATTGTCATTTGTATCGATAACAAGACATCGTAATAAATTGAATATGCATGAACAAAAGTAACATGTTATATTAACAGCCACTAAGTAATTTACGTGAGCAACCATACTTATGCAGTTACATTATATGTTGTTTATTCACAAACTTGAGCCAAACAGAATCGAATGGAATTATTTAACTAGCAAACTAGCTGTTTCGAGTTTCATTCGGCATTACGTTTAATTAAAGTAATTGTTAAGGCCCCAGCCCGCTCCGAGAATGCGCTGTTTGCGCCCTTGGGTATCGTAGACCCTAAAGTTGCGGCGTGAATCATTCAGCCGTGAAACGAAAAGTTGATTTTCAGGACGGTCCCTTGTCGATAACAATAGCTGATTTTTTTGCGAACTGTTCGCTTGACATTTTGCTTGTTGATTTGTTAGTATGTACGTAGTGGAAGGTACCAAAGGGTGGTTGGCTTCTTGGGTAATGGAAGTCGTAACGGGGAATGTTACTTAATGCATTGAACAGAAGCGCAATTGCGTCTTTCATAGTTTTTTAGTTCTATGAAAGTATCGAAAAAAAGTAATTTACATAAAATGTAGAAATACTTATTCGGTATAAAATCTAACTAATGTCGCTAAACACGTAGTCGCATGATGCTGGTATATTTCTTTTCTTTACGATTTCAGAAAGTTAAGATATTTTTTGAATAGACCTCGTCAAAACTATAAAAGGAAAGCCAAGTTATTACGAAATTTCTTAGGTTAGGGTATACAAATAGAAATGTCAAAAATAGATAAATGCGAGCCCTAAAAATGGCTTTGTTCGAATTACTTTATATTTGTTCGCCCACTCGTTTTGGGCTTTAGCGTGCGCTGCCAGACTAACTTGTTGAATGAGCTCACGAGTATTATTCTTTGGCAAGCATTTTATCATTTATTATATTTTTGTATGTATACATAATACAAGTATGTTATTGCTGTACCGATTTCTGCAGTAGAGCACGATTTAATGTTTTTGCTGTAACTGCGTTATGATTTTTTTAAGAACGTGAAGGGCTACTTAATTTTTATGTGACGTACACTACGTCTATCTGAATTAGCGACTACCTTCGCCCATACGTTGCCAATAAATACCGTTAGATATTTTACTTGACGCCGGTTTTATATGATAGCATGATACTTACCGCCGTGGACGAGTAGGCCCAATTGAGGTCAAACCACCTACAACTTCCTAGATCTATGGTGCACTGCAAATACTCTGAAATGGTAGATCTGGAATTTTCTTAACGCTTCGTGAAAGGCATAGTATTGGCTTAAAACCTCTACGATAAATGTAAACAGACGTAAAACGATTCTTTTATTTCATTTATATCGTTGAATACATGTAGGCGTTTGTAATTTAAACTAGGCTTCGATTCAATCTTCCACTCGCTATCGACATCGATTAAATTTAAAAATAAACTGAATACGATACGCGGTACATTCATTGCGTAGGACGTTTATATCCCTCTGCCCTCTAAACGTTCGACATCTATTTTTAAATTTAACTTGGACAAATAAATATTGTTCCCTTATAAACAGGTTGCGATCAACGTAAACATTGCGGTGTGGAAAATACCTTAATTGCAGAATACTTATATGTATTTTAAATTATATGTAATTTGTATTTGCTACATTCCGAAGCTTTATGTATACTTGGTAGGATCTGGTGCTTATATAAAACTTTTTTGCGTTTACTTTCATTAAAAAATTATTCCTCTGGAAACGGGATAAAAAGTATCGTATGTTCTTCTCCTGGTTCTTAACTACATCCCCACCAATTTTCAGCCAAATCAGTTGAGCCGTCACGAGTTATAAGTGAAGTAACTAACACGACTTTCTTGTATATATATATATATAGATTTGTTTTTGAACTCATTTGTAGGAAGAAAGGCAGTACTTACTTGCTCACCTGTTGTCGTACCACGACCACAAATTCTCACTCGTTCTATCCATTTATCGGGGTTTATGATGCAATAAATTTAATTAGCGTATTATACATAGCAGTAAATGTTATTTTGATTCGAGAACAATCCCATCGTGACGGCAGAAGATGCGTGGGTAGTCGTGAAAGTAGGCTTAGCATCCGATCGCTTTATACGTGCGTCATACCACTCGATAGCAGTGACGTCGAAAGTCACTTAGGGTAATGTCACACTTAACAGAAGAACTGAATTATTTACGCGATGAAGAAACGCGATTGAGGTTTTGTGTATGCGCTATGCGGCAAGCCATCGCATCGAGATGAATCTCGTGAAGAATTCGAGGTGATGAAAGCGTTCTTTGGTTCCACGTTGATTGTAGTCAGTCTATAGTAATGATGATTAGAGGCTGATTATTAAGCATTTTGAGTAGCTTAAATGAAATTTGTATCAATATGAAAGCAAAACTTTGTTGTTGCTGGAAATGGTTATATTAGTAGTAATGATGATAAAATCAGATTGCTAAGTTTTATACGAGCTAGAAGTCGTAAAATATTATCAATTATTAAATGAAAGTAATAGATTGTTGTTGCATCAGGATATGGTTAATAAATGTTACTGGGTAATCGCTTAAACACGGTGGCGTCAATCAAATCTATATTGCAATCGGTGTTCGGAGAATCATAGTGGGTAGATTATAAACCTTATCGTTTCTTGTAACTAACTATTAATAAATTAGAAACTGAAATAATGTACGCTGTTTGATTTTGTTTTGCGCCCCATAAAGAATTTTTATTTGTTTCATTCATAATTTTACTTCTCTAGTAGAGACGATTTTTAAATGTGTAAACGATGCAAGCCATATTTTTTAAGTTTTGTATGACAATAGTTTGCATAGGTGTAATGTTTAATTCGATCGTTTCTCATAAACTAACTTAATTAAAAAGTGGTGTTAATATTTAATCAAAACGAAAAATCAACAATAAAAACGGCGGCTAGTACCCAGTTGGACTGGTTTCGGTTGAACGAACACTAATTCTAACAAAGTCTAGACGAGTCAATAGCTGAGATATGCAAATTTCCCTCAAGTGTACGCTACATGTACGCGATTGTCATAAATTTACGTATAAAGTATAGACACGAAAAGAAACAGCGCTATTTGTAATATTTATTTTGCTGCCCTTTTTTGGTGAGCAGCTGAAGCGTTTTTTTTTCTATTTTTGGGAAACGCCTATATAAAGTTGATCTTTCATGCGTTTTGTCCCAATAATAGGTATGAAAAGTATAATCTTTAATATGAAATAAACTTAAACTGTTTTAAAATTTGTTTTTTAATATGAAATACAAAAATACATAGTACATAATATGACAGTTACCGTTCGATAGTTATGTTCTATGAACACAGACAGAATTCATGCCGCGGGCTGTTTACTGTTCGTCTAGCATTTTTGTAGACTTTACGGTCTGAAGGTTACACCACACACACACACTAACTGAACTTAAACAATATGACGTAATAGACTTGTAATTTTTGTGTTAATGCAACACAGAAATATTAAAAGAAATTTGATAGTCGTTATTCTACTATTTTTATTGAAAATATTTTAATTAATTACGTAGTTCAATACGTGAATTCACCTTGAAACGTGAAATAACGCGTAAATAGTATCTAAATACGTGTAAATTTGGCAATGCGTTCTTCTACGCGCGGATAACTCCAAGAGGAGTCCGGTCTGACCTTTGTCCGGTGAACTCGTCCGGTGCATTATTAATGGCACGGACGCACTCGCTAATACCGACCAAATTATTAATAATGTTGCCCATTGCTCGCTCGTTACCATGCCATCTTTTATCATAAGGAAAACGATACTATATTATGTTGTTCGTACAGTTGCTAACGCATGTCAGCTATATGATGTAAAAATATTAATTTTCATTTATTTGTTACAGGTAAGCAAGAGGGAAATTCAAATTTTCATTGGTATGTTAATCTTATAAGTATGTACCTATATTATAACGACGAACGTAGACGCAGACTTAATCCAACGAAACGTAGATTAAGTTTCATTTGTGAATGAATGACTTTTATTTTTTCGAAGGTAAACCTCCGGAGTATAAAGTTTTTAAGTTTTATAACTTTATTTTACAACCGTCTTAATTAAAAAATATGAAGGTCAGTGTTCAACAAAGGTGATTAAACTCGTCAGACCAGACGGTGAATTAATACCTAGTATTTTTTCGGCTTTTTGATTTGCATATCTCAATGTAATATGTATATTCTTGCTTCTTATGCATTTAATTCTATTAAAACGTTTGATTTTACGTCGCGTCTGAATAATATCTATTTCATTCTTGGCTTCGTATTTGATTATCGTATTTAAAGAGGTAATTTATAATCGTAGAATTAAGCCAAGAGACTATTAGTTATCTGCTATAACTTGCCGTTATCAGCATAGCTATAGAGTATTTTCGGAAAATTTTACCTTATTCACAACCTCTTTGGTGTTATCTTTGGGAATTAGTACATTAATTGCCTTTCAAGGAATGTTATTAAACAGAAATCGTGCGGACGTCATACATACCGGCGCTCATTAAATGTTGTCACCAAGCGGATTCGATAGCGACATTTCTTGCATAGACTCACGCGGTATGCGGTTTCGTTAATCGGCCACACTATCAGTCGTGATATGAGTCACAATTAGCTATTGGTTGCAGCCGCGCCTTGGTTAGCGGCTAGTTCATACGTAGGTAGCAACATTGGTACCTAATGAGTATATCTTTTCAATGTATTCATTATCAGAGATGTATGTTCGAAGTTACGTAGCTGTTGCTACGCAGATTTTGTATGGGCGCTATAACATAACATAACATCCTAATGTAAGGCAATGCAGTCGAAAACATATTAGTCATGAATTAAGATATGATATCAAATTTCGATATGAAATAAAAAAGATAACATCTCCATGTGAACATAAACAACAAGCCGAAACATTAATATTGATCTCATATCACGGGCATTACATCTCTGTTAACAAAACCGGATGAAACGGATTCCCGCCGTTGAAAAAGGCCCATAAAAAGTAAACTAACAACAGGTGTGTCCCAGACCCTGGAACATCCTGTCGAGTGAGCCTCGGAGATGTTATGGTTTCGGTGTACCATCTTGTAAGAGTATTTATAAGAGAATAAATGATAATAAATTTTGTTAAGTATCGACGATGTTATCTGACGATTATGTTAAAGGTCGCTGCGGGAGTTTAAATACGGTTTAATATATCATTGCAATGCAGTTAAAAATTTTAACTACGTGTACTTTAATGTATTGTTAGTTGGACAAGGAGCTTTAGTAAAATTAACTTATTTTTATTACTATGTTTAGTCCGAAAAAAAAACAGCGGCTACAGTTCATATTTGATGCTGCAAGTTTAGAAAATCTTGTTATATACTTTCGCATATATTTGTAAATTATATAATTTATTCAATTTATAATGTAAAAATAAATTTTACTTCAAATTTCATATTATCGATACCTACAAACGCTACATACATACATGTACATTGTACAAGTCGACGTTCAGTAAAAGTGCACCCGCTTATCAGAAGATCTGGCGCCAAAAATCTTATCACCTATGAAACTGGATCACGTCTGCGACGCGACATATTGTTGACGCGATAGTGATGTAATTATTTGGATTGCGATAATGCCGTGCCATTGCTGACTGCTGTATTGAGCCAATGACTAATTCATATTTCACCAAGTCATCCTTTTAAACAATCGCCTATGGGTAATTAAAAGTAGCTTTTAAATAATTGTAGTATTCTACACTAAGGTAGCTCGACTTTGTGTATATGATAATAACATTGTTATTTTAATAGCTGTAGCCCGCGTTAACATTCTTTTTACACTTTTTGAGTTCGTATTTAGTCATAGACACTAACAAATAATGTAGGTTCCTATTGGTTATAAATTTGCGAAATTAACTCACACACGCTCACAATATTTACGCGTTTATTTAGATTAGTATTGATGAAAAAGGGAATCCCCAATACGTTAGAGTTGAAGTTCTAATTACTCGCACATGTGACTACATGGGCGTCAAACTGAACGCCCACAGCCTAAAATTGCCAACAATTGTACGCGAAAATCAACTAAAATGTCAAGTCTATAATGTTCGCCCCTTAACAAGTTGAAGCGGGTATGCGGAAGTCGCAAGTGTACAGGCTACAGCAGACACTTATATAAGAGATGAAGTGTACATTTATTGTGAGTGCGCAGCTACAGAGAGTTTCATTATGACGGCGGGTCTCGCTCCGGGCGTCTTGCACTCAATCTATCGGCCGACCAAAAGGCACATTCTAAATCACCCGCGCTCCCCCCTCAATGATATTGTACGCTTTGAGCCCTGAATGACGCTTTTTATTTTCTCCTTTTATGCAATACTGCCTGCTGAATGAGATCGCTCGTCACCTGATTGCGTTTTGTACATTGTTATTTTTCGTATATTTCCATTTTGCAATAAGATTTCGGCGGATTGTGTGACTGTCACCATATTGTTGTGTTGTCGTATTGTTGATTGCGCATTATCTTGCGTTTCGCGTTTACTGTAGACAGTTTCGAGTTTCTTTTATTTCAATCTATAGAATTACTTTAACATTTCACTCATATCGTAAGATTCTTTAGTTATTCACCCGACTTGAAAACAATGTTTTCAATCGTGTATAAATATATCATTACATATGTAGGTATGCATTAAAGTGTTCAAACAGCTTTTGTTTTTAACGTATATAGCAAGCGTTTCTCCAGCAGATGTCAGGGCACCTGCGTTGTGTCTAGAAGAATGTGCCGTCGTTACCGAAGATATTGCTTCAAATTTAAAGCCGTACATTTTGTAGCGTTTAAATATAAAGGCATGTAGCAACTGCCGATTTGGTTGTGATAAAAAGTATGAAGTATTAAAACCGCTGTCTCTAACCATGAAATTAACTTCATTTAAGAAATATGCGTGGTACAATAAGCTAGCGATGTATAATGCCAATCGGATACGTGTTAATAAATATTATAGGGCAGCTTAATAAAATAAATAAACATGACAAATTAAATTAAACCGCTTATTATGTGTCGTGAAATATGAATAGGGTAAATCTGTAATGTTCAGTGTTTTAATAATTAAAGAAAAACAAATATTCATTTGTTGTATTACATTAAACATTTAATTTCCCACGTCGTGCGGAATGTCAATATTACTATTCTAGGCAATAGGCTTTGGCGGATTCAAAATATATATTTCTTCAGATTTTAGTTTAAGAAATACAAGATAAGTATGAAATATCCGTCAATAGACAGGTCTGGTGTTAATAGGTATATAGAACGTTTGGATTGACATTGATTTGTTAGAACCACCAAGAGGTCATCATTCAGTAGGCAGATATTTTATTTCGATTCCCATTCAGATATCAGTTCATTGATAGCAGTTACGAACTGTATTTCGTATCACTAAGTGTGTTTGGTAATTCGCTGATCGCTTAACAATAAGCCACGTTGAGCGACCGTATAGCCCAGGGGAAATTACGCGCCACTCGGCAATACAGTCTAGTCACAGCTATAAATATGATTATCGTTTTTATGGCTAGACCCACTGTTGTGCTTTGTACACTGGACCTAGTTCTTGAATACTTCTGCGAGCCTGGTAATTGATCGGAATTAAATTATATTTTAGACTAGTAATTTATTTGGTTACCACAATTTTTTTTGCGAATTTGATTTATTTTCTTTAAAAAATAGGTATGACATTGTTTTTTTTAACTATGTATATATAAAAATTAAAAGGATTGTGGTAAAGTTTGTATTTTAAAAAGACAAGACGAATACTATGACGAATTAAATATAATATGCTCGTAAAACAACTCTTATTTAAATTCAACGCACGAAAGTAGCGGGGTAATTTAGTTAGATAAGTAAGTAATGTAATGTTTTTATTTTAATAAATTAACACCAGATTTCACTATTTATGATTTAACTGTACTTAATCGCGTTATGAATGAGAAGAATAATTATTTGGACTTTCCTTATTCAAATGCCTAATTTAACACCTTAATTATCAAAGTATTTCATACAATTTATACGAATTTTATCTCAGTAATGAGTATAAAATAACACCTGTATTAATTAAAGCGTGCGAGGGCATTAACATAAGCTTCTGAAAAATATCGTACAATTCGTCCTAGTTCTGCTAAAGGTAAAGAATTTCTTTAACAAATTCTTTAAACAAACACGAAATAATGTTTGGTTTTTTAATTAAAATAATTCCATAAATAAATTATCTTTCCAAGAATATTCTTATTCGATTAGCTCTTTCAACATTGTTCACGTTCTCGGAAATCCGTATTCAATTATTAAGTAATTACCTAACCGTTTACCGCTTAATAATAATGTATTAGCATATTTTTAGATTTTCCTTTTACGTGCAATGCAAGTTCGTTTGAAGATATTATAGAAGCCGCGGCGCGTGGTTTTATCCGCATAGTTCTTATTACCATGTCAATACCGGGTTAAATATTGTCCTATTTGTAAATCTGCATATACGGTAGACTTTAGCCATATCCATTCATAAGTTTTTGGTGGAAACAGCAACAAATATATTCATATACATTCTCACAGACATTCCAGTTTAAAACATTAGTAGGATGCGCATACCTACCTATCCACTTTGATTCATAACGGTATATCTTCCATAAGTTTCCAAAATTACTTTCTTATTATAATAAGTGCATTAGTCGATAGAGTTGATAGGTTTTCTTTGTTTTTACGATCAATTTATATGTGGAATTCTAAAAGACCTCCCAATGACGGCAGTTACACCTGTCTCTTCCGAAACAGGTTTTCCTAGCGACCGTGTGAATGGACGTGATGGATCTTCTCATATAACCCGAAACTGGTTTTTAGAACATAGGCATTGTATTTGCGTTAAAAATAGTCGAGCTAACTATAGTTGGGATATTAATTGGAAGGCCGTTTTAAGGTAGAGCGGTAAGGCTCTATAGAATTTTAGTTTTCTCTAGGATAAAAGTTTCTGTTTCTTTTTAAAGGTGAATTTATCATTTCATTTCTGCTCAGGCTAAGATGATAAAATATATACTTGTTTTGATAACTTTTTACCTCATCGTAATTTCTCAATTGATGATTGCTATTATGAAATTCATAACTTTGTAATATACCATGTATCGTGTACATATCTCAATAAAAAGTAATAAGGGCGCATTATGATTTGATATGTGCCTCGGCTGCAAGTAATTGGTAGCATAAGAGTCCATCGATCAACACGGAATCTCATTTAATGCGTTGTTAACACTTCACAATTTACCTGGATCGACGGGACCTAATGCGATTGCCGCGAGGGCACGATCGCCACAACGAAAACAAAAAAAAAAGTGGCAGTATACATTTTGATTCTTCTTTGATCTCGTTCAAAGCTGTCTATGCTAATGTATTTTTATCTCGACTGTTCGTTTTCAATAATTTGATTTCTTTTAATTATTGTTATTCTACCACTACCATTGATATTAGAAGTGACTTAGGCTGGTCACAATCATATTTTTAAAGACATAATTGAAAGTTCAGCAACACCGAATATCAGATTATAAACGTAATATAATGATACATATTTCATCTATTGTGACTGCAAAATGTTAGACGCATCGAACGGCGCCCCGTATTCACTCGAGCTATAAATAAATTCCCACACGTGTATTTATATAAACAACGTCGCATGTCTAGATGGAGTTGGCCTGTATCGTTTATATTCAAAACTTAGACCCGATTTACACTGCGGGGACTACGTAGCGTTATGAAAATTTAGAAGAAATATGGTGGTATCATACTTCGTACGTGGTTAGTACATATATTAATGTAGTGTCGTTGCAACTTTATAACTAGTATCGGTTGTTAGCATACGCTATTCATTTTTTCGACTTTTCGAACATAACACCTTGTGCCCATCATCATAGTTAAAATCCACAGTGGTTAATTTTTGCTTTAAAGCTCTCATCTCCTATTGTGTTTGTTTGCTGATATTGTGTGTTTCTAATAGGCTGTATATATGGTACGTTACCGTATTCTATTCAAGTGATAGCGAAGAAACGACCGTAGTGCGAACATAGAATGTACAAAAGTTAGTGATCGTTCGCCACTTGGCAGGTCAGACATAGTGGCGGGTTTCACTGCGGCTTTGGCTGGTGCAAAGATGTTTTATGTCGTCGGTGCATTGCATGTTTATTGTTTATTGGATCCGCTGTTGCTATGTCAACTGTAATACTTACTACACTTTCGACACTATTGATAAAATGCCATACACGCTGTTGTTGAGTAACCTTTGTTTTAGTAGTGTTAGATTTTCCTATTTTATTTTGATGGATTTTTGCTTAATGTGTTGCAGTGTCATTAATAAGTGCTTTGGAAATGTCGTATTGTCTTTAAAAGATATATAAAACGTGTCGTTGAAGGTTATTAAAACGTTTTTTTAACTAGTCTCTACCGCTATTATTTTGGAATTATTGTTTCCTTGAAAAATTTGAAATAATCTTAGTCCCTCTGGTAGGTATTGCACGAAATAATGTTGGTTATTCAAATCCGTAATACGTCCGCGTCGTGACGCCAGCTCGCACAATTCTCGTTTAATTTTGCTCCAAACAGAAACAGATGCTCCTCTCGTAGGTTAGGTGAAGCGACGCTACAGCGCTAATACCCACCTCACGTTCGATCATCATTAATCGCGGCGACACATGTGACGAATTGGCCACATTCCGCTGCGCCCTTCGTTATCCCGCTGGATTTTACCAAGACGTCAATTACCACCTAATCCACCGTTGAAATTGCAACACAAGCCGAACGGCCTATATGTCAGAGGCGGGAAAATTTGATATAATGTAAAGTATGTATGTGGCTCTGATTAGTAGGTGGTTCAGTATTTAAAAGAGAAGAGATGTATAATAGTGTTTAAAATATTTCTGATGAATCGATAGAAAATGCGTCTGACGTTACTCATGCTTAAGTTGTGTTAATAGTTAATGGTAGATAAATAGTCAAATATGTTTAAGTATATAATGGATGTCCTTAACATATATGCATTTAGTCGATCATAAAGAAAATAATTAAGCAAAATGTACGTGGAAATTTAATATCCTAAGGCATTATTATGCTTCGTCATTGTTGGCGAATTCGTGGAGAGCGCTTAACTTTGTGCTGTGTCGTTATTCAATTGGCTTTCGTCTAGCGTATTCCGCGAATCATAAACTATAGTTTTATATGACTTAAATAACATAACGGACCACGTGCCGCTAACTAGTTGTTGTGGGGAATACCCGACCGGCGCCACGGTATAGCGTGACTCCTGTACGATTATGAAACTTATAAATTGTAAAACTCAACTGCAATATATTAATTTTAACTGAATTGTGGAATCTTTTGCATATATTTCGGCTATTTAATGTGCTAGAAAAGGAAAATATAATCCGCATGAGTCACTCATAGTACATGTGTAACTGTGACATGGTAGGTACATTTTTTTGTGAATCCTATTTAAAGGCGATGGAAAAAGCTTCCGGAAAGCGGCAGTCATTAGATTTGTTGAAATAAGCTCAACATGAATGAAATTAATATACTAACAAGTTCAATTACAATGCATTCAGTACAGATCAAAGCGCACACGATCAACGTACAAAGTCATTATCGGAGCGTACGTTACCTGTTTAAGCGCCAAACCTCAATTATAGTCTTGTTAGTTTATCCCAATTGTCATTAGCCGTGCTGCTCACCGCACGGCACAATCGGCCGCAACAATTGATTCAGTCACACAGCGTGTCCATGTTTTATTTACGGCCTCGGATCGCTTCTCGGGACCCGAATGAGGTTGACGCCAGAATTGGCAATTGGCCGAACTGATTCTTCATTCCGTTTCACGGTTACATGTTACTCGTATTGGTTATTGTATTGTGCGCGCGCGGGTTTACATTTGGATTTACTTTACTAGGATATGGTTAAGGATGTAAGAAAAAGGTTTGTGGAATAGAAAAATAATTGTGTTGTTTTTTCAGTATATCCCGTAAAATTTCTAGCCAGATGAAAAGATTAATTCCCTAATATAAGAGCCTCTTTTTGAAGCATTTCAGTAGCTTGGGGAGTAATAATAGTTTAATCTAATGCACGTCCAGTGCCCCGTTTAGGTACTGTGGGAAGTGTGTGAGACAAGTTATTGGACAGCGGTCTGAGTAATCGTTGTATACGTTTATGAATAATGTAAAGCCGAGATTTCCGAAGTTTCTCCTGCGATTGTATAAGCATCCTTGTAAGACCGCAAAATTAAGATTTGTAGGTAATTTCGAGTGAAACTACGCCTTATGTGATGTCTTACGGTGAGAGATTTGGTTAGGTTTTTATCACTTTATTGTTTAAATCTTAATTTTAAAAAGGCGAAAAAAAGTTGGATTCGTTAGTAGTATTTTAATTATGCTATTAAAAATACTTAAAATTGCTATCATTAATCCTGGCATACAAGCTAAATTTACCCACGGAGCTAACACATGGAGAAGTTTCCTGTAATTTTAGCCACACAAAGTAAATAAACTAGATCCACGGTATATAGCCGGTATGTATGACATACAATACCATAGGCGAGGGTCTCGATCTAACCGTTGATGTGTTACTAATATTCCACTGCATCTCTTTCCCTCGCCGTGTATACTGAGCTATTAGCTATCAGGTTTCAAGTACCGTATTGAGGCTTCACCATGGCTCCACGTCGTTAAATTAAATGCCCCGTAGTGAGGTACGTCCCGTGCTCTGAAGAGAATTGAAAATTGTCAAACAAACGGAGACTTGCAGTGTGTGTGCCTTTGGGCTTGCTCAGATTTGATACGATGAGGACGACGTAGGTAGGTAGCCAGCGCAGAGACAGTACTTATTAAAAAGCTTCTTTATAATATTAACTGGAGAGATATTTTTTAATATCAGTTTGGAAATAGCTTCAGTCTTTATAAGAATTAATTAAGAAACGATTTTTGCTAAGTGCGTACCTCGGTACCTAAGATTGGAACTGATTTTGACAATTATTTTTTTAGAATATTCTTTGAGATTGAGGTTCATAGGAAGTCGCGTTGAGCCAGCTAGTATTTTATGTTCACTGCTTTATAGGTTATAGCTATCGATACTGCCCCGTGTGAGAGCGTTGTTCTCCAAATGGTTATAAAAGTTTCGGTATCACGTGCAAGAGGACGAGCGTCCATTTGCAACACTTGTTTAAAAGACTTTCTTCTTACTTGGAACTAGGATCAATATCTAAATACGTAGGTAATATCGTTAGCACGGAAACCCATATGAAAGTTTTAATACAATAATAATACTAAAAAAATCAAATAAATTTAACAAAACTACAAAAACGTTAGAAATTGAAGTTTTTTACACAAACTAAGATCGTGACTAAAAGTTTGAAAAGTGTAAACAAACAAAAAATAAAGTTAACCATATTAGATAAATGCGATGTGTATCCTATTTTGAGCCTCGAGTGTTGTTCGGGTTTCTTTCATGAAAGTTTGCTAACAATGAAAACTTCATCTCATTGTAAGGACCAGGGTTACGAGTCTCAATAGTTTGTTTAATAACGTCATCCTTCAAGTTTATTCATAGTCGGCTTAATATTTTTTTCTAAAAATAAGTCAACCCTATCTGCTCTGTCTGCAATTTCTTGACGTTTTCTTTTGTAAATAATCTCGAATATATTGGATAGGATTGGAAGACACAATTAAGGAGTAGAAGCAAAAATTTATCGCATAATTGCAAATGACCACGTCTCAAAGGGATTACTTTATCAACACGTTCGTGTTACCTGTATCAATGTACCGAAACAGCATTTATCCGCAGGGTTCTAAATTCGCGTTGACAAGTCCGAGGGGTCGCCGAGACGTCCTTGCCTGTCCACTGGCACCGGGCCCTTTATTATGCACACGCGAACCGACCCTTCCGATATCCAAGACGCGATGGCACGCGCCCGCCATAAAGGGGGAGTGACTACGCACCATAATCTCTTGTCCGACAGTTTTTTATGAGAACAAGCCGTAATAAACGGCAATGAACAACCGTTTATGCCCTAATGTGCATTATGGGATTGCCCATATTTCATCTCGAACAGGGATCCTATGAATAATTATGGTGCGAAACCTCCATAATGTCTGTACATTTGATGAACACGTGTCTGGATGAGAAGCGTTTCTCTTTTAAAATAAAAAAAAAACATGTATTTTAAGTATAAGCTATAGTTCAGACAAAAACGATATACTGTGTGTTTTAATGAAAAATAATAACTGTAGGAACTGTTTTCTAATATTTGTGCGTCATTGTCGACGAAGGGGACTGAGGCTAAGCTTAATCAGGGCATTATATCCACGTCGTGGTATCGTTACGGCGGCCCACAAAATTGGATGGTGCGGAAAGGCGACACTATTTGATTAACCGTGCGCGATGTAATCACGAGATAGCAAACAAAACAGAACGACGCTAATGGCGGCGCCTGACGCACACGCGGCAGACGGGGATTTCCCGCCACGAACTTTATCCCAGAGGAAATTAGCTTCTTATGTTTCACGCGTCTCCTCGGCCGCAGACAATTGAATCTGCCCGACGCAAATTGATATTTTTTGCGCCGATCCGATTGGGCGATGCAATTTAAGATGCCGGACGGCGAATTCGATTTTCGATTGCGAATCGTGGTCTTTGCTCCCGCGATGAACTAAGACGATTCATCGTAGCACTTACGTAGCAGTTAATTAAGCATTTATCTGTTGAGACTCTGTTCGAATAAATCAAAACTAACAAACTGTAGTTACCTACTGAAAATAATCGACCCAACAATATAATATGTAAATATTTAGATGATACAACGTGAACATTAAAAGCCATAAAGTTGAAGAAGCAAAGTGAAGTGTTACTTTTAATCATCGCCGTTCACGTCGTCGTCGAGTAAACACATAAAGTGTATATAAAACTTTTTGTTGACAGATTGTTTTAAGGCTTCAAACATTGAAGTAATATTGCTTTAGCTAAGCTCTGAAAGTAAGGGTTATAAAACTGTCAGTACTTAATTCTCATCAATCTTACGGTGGTGGTACACGTGTTTGTGAAACAATGTTAAACTGAAGTTGCGTTTGAATAACTTGGGTTATCCTGTGCGTAGGTAAGTAGGTAGGTACTTAGGCGGGTTGGCAACTTCGCCGAAATAAAGTATGTCGGCAGAGTTTATGGTTCATAAATTATTTTTGTTCCGTGTTATGACTTCAATGTCGATATAAATGTTCGGTAATCGATTCAGTGCGTACAACGTTACGCGGCTTAGAGACTTCATAGCTCTGTTTCTCTGTAGGTACTACGATGAAACTCCTAAGTTTTTATTAGTAAAATAAATTATATTTTCGTCGTCGAATTCTATAATATAAATTAATTGATGTAGGATTACATAAAACCTAAGAATTTATTGTGTTTAATAAAATATCTTCCAATAGTCGGCCCTTTATCTACTACCCTCTTTATTCTAATTAAAACACTCTCGTACTTAAGAAATATTAAATAATATATATCGGCATCGCCTCAATTGTTACCAAATTATGCACATAGCAACATATCTGATTTATTTACTTAATATATATAAATCTCGTGTCACAATGTTAGTCCTCAATGGACTCCTAAACCACTTAACCGATTATAATAAAATTTGCACACCATGTGCAGTTTGATCCAACTTAAAAGATAGGATAGCTTACATCCCGGTATTACCCCGGGAACGGGAACTATGCGGGTAAAACCGCGGGACACAGCTAGTTATATTATTATAAATATGTAATCCTATACTCGTGATCATACAAAAACAGTAGAAACCGTAGTAAGTGTAACTTAGTTTATAGGGGTTTTATTCGTAATAATTGCGCCCCGCAGCCCCGCCCCAGTCGTGTAGAAACACATGGTTAGGGCGAGCCAATATTACCATTTCGATTCGTTAAGATACATTCTTGCGTAACGTGAAAATGCCATATGTATAAGGAGTCACGTAAGAAAAAGGATTAAAAAATGTGATAATAGGCCAGATTGTCAATAAAT